>MINK01188171.1:0-18717 GCA_001735545.1 Phormia regina
TATATATGTATAAGAATTTAAATTTCAACCTTAGGAAAAAATTAATATAATACTATACTAATCTCTTGCATGACGTCCAGAAGTTATAGAATATATCTAATAAATTCTATTTAATAAAAGTTACCAATATTTCGCTCCACCTTTTGGGAATTTAAGAGAACTTTGGAAGCATCTACTAGGATCAGACTGAAGAAAGCAAATAGGAGGAAATATGGGAAACTTGTGAAAGTACAGAAGCAGGAACTACAGGTAAAGGTGAATGACAACTGGTTCACTAATGGAACTGCTACGGATATGCCTAATGACATACAATGGATTTTATAACTGGGACAGAAATTTGCATTACTCTTTGCGGAAGGGAATTTTCCTGTTTTGAGAAGAGAAGGGTAACAGGAAATGGCAAGGACAAAACTGTCAACTATGATTGATAACCACGTGAATAGGGCAAAATTGAATAACAGGGAAAATTTACATTGAATACAGTTAGGAAAGCAAAGAGTTTCTTAAAGTAGAACAAGAACGTTATGATTTTGAGTGCAGACAAGGGAAATGTAACGGTTGCAATGGAAAAGACGGGTTATGACCTGAAAATGGGAGCGATAGTGGGGGATTACCAGATGTTGAATAAAGATCCCACAAACAGACTCCAAAAACAGAACAATGACTTTGTTGATGAATTGGAAAGAAATAATATTATATCGACGAACGGGAAAATATAACTCAAAACTGAGACAGCTTTGGTCCTGAGATTATATAGACTCTAAAAGGTTCACTAAGAAGGCTAACCTGTGAGACCCACTTGCTGCAGTATAAATGCCCCCTCTAGTAATCTTTGTAGATATATTCTTAGGATTCTTAGGAATATTACAGATAATTCAAGGATAAGGAAAATTTTAGGAAAATTAAGTTCATTTGATAAGTTTACTGAGATAAGGAATACACTAATATGACGAAGACCTTATTTTTATGTATTCTGAAATTTTGCATAAAGGACAATCGATATTTTCAGTATGGGAACAAAATATATTTCTAGAAAAAGGGACTTTCTCCTACATCACCAATCGTTGCAGATATTGTAATGGAAAGACTATTGAGAACTTGTGTCGATAAATTGACTACGGAACATAGAAATCTGACTAAATATGTAAACGACCATCATAGTATAAAATTTACTATAGAGATAGAATCCAACTCCAGACTTCCATATTTGGATACAATTATAATCAGAGATGATGAAATCTAGTAGTTTTAAATTGAACATATACTCTTTTTTTAAAACTGGAAGTTAATATACAATTCTCTTAATATTTTCTAAAGTAATCCACACGAATTCTCAGTCCGATAAAAGCATAATAACCTTGATTTTGGCAAAAAATCTATCTCTCTAGCCCTCTATGCACTCGTTCATTAACGACACTTTCATCGATGATATCGTCAAGATTTGTCATCAATAAAATGCATTAGAGGACAAGTTTGTTGAAAAATTAGATGAGGGAAGATACCCCATTTTCAATAACTGTAATAAATGGTTAAATTTGCAGCGAGAATGTCGTTAGTCATCAACATCTATTAATATATACCTTGGAAAATAAGATTTCAACCAAAATTTGAAGGACAGAAACGAAACTTTATTTACTTTAATTACACTTTAATCTAAAACGTGTATATATTAATGTTCTATTTGGAATTACGTTTTAACAGAAAACAATGAAAAATATCGTTATATGCGATTGTGGCGAACATTGAGATAACGTACCGTCATCTGGAATGTTGGTATTTTCCTGTTTATGTTTATGATTTTAATATAAAATAGTACTATCATGTTCGGTAATTTATTTTTTATGTTTTAAACAACTATACTGACACATTTTTAATTTTTGAAATAAATTTCAACGACATTTTTGTAAAAAATTTACGAATGAATCAAAAAATGTATTATTTTTTCTTGAAAAATGTAACGGAAATAAACTTAAAATAGCCTTAAAGTAGGTTTATCAAAGTTATAGTAAGCAAATCATCGTTTTTTGCTTATAAATGTCTAGTAAAGCTTTGTTAAGCCTTTTTTGAAAATGGCTGAAAGTTTTTCTTCATAGCCTTAGAGCTTCTGGGCCTGCAATTTCTTCTAATTTTCAATCTAAATTATTATTTTGTAATAACTATATTATTTTATAGCCTCACACTCACAATTTTTATATATTAAATACAATTGTGTCACTTCATTTAACCGGTCTGAAATTAAGAATATTTCTAGATTGTGGTCGAAGACTTCATTACAATGATGAGCGGTTATATGATATAAGCGCTTATCATTGTAATGAATGAGCGGCCTTAGCCTATGACAAATCATTAAGACATCGTCGACATTTTTTGAATGATTCGGTCTACTAATCTGTTTTACAGTTACTTGATTTTAATCTTTTTCTATATTACGAAGCATTATGTCTGCAAAGCAATATAATTTGGATGGAAATAATCTAGTGAATCTCAGAAGATGCCTTTCTGAAAAGTATAAAGTTATTATATGTTGTTAAAGAAAATTTTACTTTGGAGAAAAAATATGTAGACACTTTTTCAAACAATAAAATCATAATTTTAGCAATTTTCAAAGTCAAAATCGTTTATTTTTGGACTCGATAAAGATATCAACTTTACTAACACGGTTAAGCAAAATTCCTTAAAGTTGCAATCAAAAACTATGATTTGCTTAGTATACCTTTGGTAAACCATAAAAAGTTCTTATGTTGTTATTTCAAAAGACACTGAGCAATAGCCGTACCCAAATGTTTTTCTGTTACACTTTCGCATGCGGCCATGTAATCTGCTTCAAAATCATGAAATTGGATTATTTTACTTAATCGGAATGCAAATACTATCCAGCAAAAAAAGTGAGGAAAAATATGTTATAAAATCACCACAACTAGTAACCAGGTTCACTTCAAATTCAGGTGAAAAAACTATAAATTTAACATTAGCGAATCATTGGTGGGATGTGTTCGTTTTTGAAATCTGGAAAACATCATATTACCACTATTTAATTTTTAGTTCGAAAAAGGACTTTGACTTATTGTACAAACTAAAATGTAATGTTAAAATGTTAAATAAAATTACATTATGGAAGTAGTTTTAAAGCAGATGTTTATTAATGATGTTAACAATAGCTACAAGATGATCTGAAAATAAGCATTAGCATATTTGGATGTGATTTAGATGTCGTTTGTAAAGAACGACTACCATTATTTTTTGATGGGTAGTTTAATGTACTTTTTCCGTGTCTCCTAACATACGATACTGCAAATTGTCACAAAAATGAAAAAAAAAAACGTAACATCAAAATTGTGGGTTTTTTTAGAAATATACTTTTTCCAAACTACGTGTGATCATCAATTTTTCAGACATTTTTTACCTGGATATTGTATAACTTCTATCCATAGATAGTAAAGTGAACTGAATACCATTATATCGAAATATCTTTTCATATCAATATTATTGCTATGCCATTAATTTCACCAATTAAAACACACGAATCTGCAACACTTGGGTTAGCCTTTTACAGTTTCAGTTTTTAGAGATATTCTCTGAAATTGTATCTGTTTTTTGAGGCTTGACTTAATGAACTTACTTTGTATAGGAATAATATTGATATCAGGTTGGCATTGAATCAAAATTTTCAAATTTTTCTAATTGCTTAGCCATCACTTGAATTTGGGAAATATGGACAGAAATTAAATCTTCTTAAATTTTTAGAATTGGCCACATGTCCGCTGCTGTATAATTCATTACGTGAAGAAATGTCTCTACACTCATAGATACGTCCAAAGTCGTGAGCTTTAGCATCCGAAAAAATCCATTTAATTATATTCTCTTATGTTCTCATACAATGTCCCAAATGTTACTTGCGCGTATCACAAAGTCAAATCTTGCAAACCTTCTAGGTTTCTTTGAATTGAAAAAATAAAACATAGTCAAAAAATTATTTTTATTCTAAATAAAATAATAATATTCTTTCAATTAATAAAAAATATATATGTATATCTTAAATTATAATCTATGGAAAATATTATTCAAATGTAAAATTTACTAAATAAAAAAAAAAAAAAAACAAGTTATTTTCCACCTTTTTGTTTCAGAAACATATCCATTACAAAATGACATACATTTTATACCTGAAAAGGAATCGCAAAATTTTATACAACTTCAACAAGGACAATCTTATCCAAAAAACAGCAGAGTTAAAAGAGCGACCGTTGTTGGAAATCCAATGTTTTCTTCCACTGCAGAAGACGTTGCCAATGGCGCTGAAAGTTTAAGTTTAGATGATCTAGATATGGATTATGAACAAATTATGCAGTATTTTGATAATTTAAAGGTGAGTATGTAACTATATGAACGCAATTAAGTATTAACTATAATTAGGCTTGTAGTCGCTGGCTACGACTGTTGCTCGTAAGGGGCGAATTTAACTACTACACACCAATTGTAAGAAATATTTAAGGTCACAGAGTGCGTTTATTTCTTAGCTTAAAACATAAAAAGTATAAAATTACTTTGACTAACATAATTCTTTCCTTGTGGACCACTATACTTGTTAGTGTTGGCCCAGAATACCATCGCAACGACACTAGTTTTTCTCTCTCCATTTGACCCAGAATAACAGCCCACTGCGCGTTTAATTGATTTAATCCATTTAATTAATTGTTTATATTTATGTTTAATTAAAAAAAAACAATAAATTTTTATTAACTTATTAAAAACTACTTTTGTTTTAATTAATATAATGTTAATTAAAATAAAAATAAAAAATGATAACTAAACAAAAAATAAAAGCCATAAAGGATATTGTAAACATGGTTATAACGACATATCAAATATATGAAGTGTATTCTGAATAACGAACTCCTCGAATTAATAGAAGATAGTTGGTACGACCAATTAACTTGACCAGGGAATCATTAAGATTTTATAAAACTTGTGCGGAACAAAATAAAAAGCATGATTCACAATGATACAATGATTATATAGCACAAAATTGGAAAAACTTTCTAAAATAAAGCCTATTTACTCAGAAATCATATTAACATTAACACTATAGTAAATATTGCATAGTATTTATTTATGATAATTAAATGGATATTTCAGCCGTCAGAAAAGTGATATATGAATATATGTCAAGTGATGTTTTACTGGTTACAAATTTCCAACGCGTTTTATGAGTAAAATGTTCTACCTCATTGCTCGGATGCTATCGCATGTACAATTAATAATGACTCTTTTTAATGTATGTAACGCGACAAGAAGTCCCGCTTTTTAAACTTCGATCCCGCCTAAAATATTTTTCACACTTTTTATAAAGAGATTTTTGAACTCTGAAAGTTACTTTTTTTTATTAATATTTAATGATTTCGCGATTAACGAAACTACATTTATATTTTGGAACAAAAATGAAACTTTGGAACTGAATGCATTACTCAAAAAAAAAAAAGATAATGCACAGTGGCCCAAAACCAAATTTTTTGGAAATAATTCTGTTCTTTAGAACTGCAGGATTTATTCAAATGAAATTTAAAAGTTAACCCAAATGAAGTTGAAAGCTTTTGAGATTAACTGATTCATTGGAAGAAATTCTATGCTGAGTTTAGACTGTAAATTATTGTTTTACAATTCGAAAGCCAATATGGTGTTATAGTATTCAATTACATTTGTCCCATGATATGTAAAAAATCGATCACCCATTAAGATCTCGGTGTACAAGAGATGAATACATTTTTTTAGTTCTATTTCTAAGAAGAAATAGAACTTTTTCTACATACTCAATCATTTTGGTCCTTATTCATGAAATACCAAATATCTTAATTCTAAAAAGAAAAATATATATTTAGGTATTAACAAGTTATCTTAACTTAGATCAAATAACGCATACATATACGGACTATCAAATTCCGCAATCCTAACACCATCAAGAGCAGAACAGTGACATAAAAGATGTTTTACTGTCTGCTCTTCATCTAAGTAACTTCTACAAAAGTCCCCGACAAATATTGAAGTATCATAGATCTGCAAGAAAACTCAGATCACCTCTAGGTTTGAATGTCTTTCCACCTCATTAAAAGATGTCCGGCATTCATGTACCAGTCTGGATGTGGAGGAGACACCCGAGAGAGATTTAATCGCGGGCTGACTATCAGTAAACATTTGAATATTCTGTTCGATTATACTATATTACATTACCGCTCCCTTGATGGCCGAGATCTTCGCCTGCAGGTTGCTAAAGTAATCTGGCAATTGAAATGAATATACTTTTCCTATACAAGAATATAAAAATCCTGTTTACGCAGGAAAGAGAACTAATTCCGTTTTTCTAGATTCAAGCTAAGACCGCTGTTTATACTCCATTTACTTTTATTTTTTTGTAAACCCCACAACTAATAATAGGTTGTTTAACGGACTTGCCTTTACGCTGCTACATAAGCTTGTGCAAGATTTGCGTTTCTGATTTGGTCTCTTTGCCTCATTAAGTAAATGGCAACACTCTTTTCGATTGTTACCTTAGATCTACAAGTCGCAGAAATCGCTCTGTTCATAACTAAAGCCATCATTTGACAGATGATCCAATATATCGAAGAGTACAAATTGTCGGTGGGTTGGGGATGAGTTGGGACAGAATATCGTGTTGTTATTCTGTCCAATTTATTTTTAAAATATCTAGACTACTACAAATAATAAAATTGAAAATATACTCACCCCTTTCACTCGTACCCAAGCTTCCCAGATGATATGTTGAACGTTGGCGTCAGCTCCAATCACGAGCGGAATGTTCTTATCATTTGCCTTGGTTATTGCATGAATTTTATAATTTGGTGGTGGTTCGCTATGATCATGGGTCATGCTGACACAATGTACACAGTCCCATGCCTCTACAACTGTATCTTCGTATTGAAATCAGAGAGAGTGAAGATACAGATGATGCAGCATGTATCAACAAACAGTCTTTCTCACGAATTTCGCAAACTCTTTCACATGCAATCCAGGGTTCTTGGACAAGTGCAAGCTCCACGCCTCTTTTAGCCATCAGGAGTATCAACGCAGCCGAAGCTGCTTTGGAGTGGTTAAGATTAACTTACGTTATCACCATTGTCCAAAAAGCGTCTTCGTCAAGTACTTCAGTTGGCATTGTTTCCGGATTAGGATCATTACCGTCGTAAATCATTTTGCCTCTGTCGTATCCTCGGTAGACCTTTAGAAATATAGACTTGAATCTGTCTTCCACTTTTCTCTCTGGTAGGCGGAAGTTACTCATTATTCATTACGATTGCGATCCTCCTGAATGCTACGTCGGATTCAGAGACTAGTCACCTTCCAATCGCATGTAGAGATCTAACGTTCCGAACTGAATGAGTGCCACAATCTCCTCTGGTTTGGACGGTTCAATGGACGGTTCTCGTCAATGGAGACCATGTTTTGTCTAGCGTCTTCCCAAAAACCTTTCAAAAGAGTGATTGCTTGCGTCGTTTGAGTACCATGACATTTATGTGGCTACGATACCATCCAGCATTCAGTTGCATTCAGGGGAGAGTCTTGGGTTCTCCTTAAGAACTTTTCAAAATACTCCCATCAGCTTCTTCAAAATTTGCGAGGCGCAATCAGCGTCGCTCTTATCAATGACAGCGTGTATGAGATAACCTTTGCCAACCTCGCTGAACGATTTGTCCATCATGTTGTAGGGTTTCGGACGTATAAGTCCGGACGCTCAGACTTTTGCCGTTTAACCCCGTCTTTCGACGCAGGATTCAATGTTTGACCAACTTAGGGAAACAAATTCCTCTCGACTGGATTTTTACCAAGATAATACGGAAAATGGTTACCGTTTTAAGAAGACTATTCTAGCGAAAATTATGTACTTTTGGGATGTATTATTGCCCGAGTTAGTTGGAGACACAGATCCTTGGGAACTCAATATCTGTTTAGCATGTCCTTTGTTCATAGAAGGCACCACGGTTCGAGATTGGTACCGTGGGAATAGGGCCTTATAATAGGGAGATTATAAGGCCGGTGACCGAATACACAGAGCTCGATTCATTCTTAGACATTTCAGAAAAGTTGCATTTTATACTTGCTGCCAAGTTTTAATATCTGTAGACTCACTGGGGTCAAACAAACCACTAAGCACGAAGCATTAGATGTGTGGACAGTTGAATACGAGAAGTCTATTCCTGGAAAGAATGGAAAAGCCCCAAGAGGAAACAGTCTGATAACAGTCTCATAGGGGAAGCGACGCCATCAGACAAGGGGCGGTAGCTCTTAGTTCGTACGCACCAGGAGCGTTTCTGGTATGAGGGGCCCTGTCAGTTCAGTCTCATGGGTCCTTGCATTTAAGCCTTCGCATTGCTACAAGATGACTACCCTTCGCGAACAATTCTAACAGCAATAATGTGGTTCTAATTTAAACGTATTGCTTAACATGGTGATCCAACAATATAATTGTGAATTGAGAACGAATATATACTTGCTACAACAAAATTATTTTTAAAATAAAATATATCCAACAATAACGATGTTCGATGTGATGAAAATAATATTGTTGGGGGATTAGCAACCAGATTATTGCTGGTTCAATTATAAGATTTTTTTAACAAAATATCTTAAAATATATTGTATGATAAAACAAGTTCTTATAGCCTTGAAAATTGAGTGCGAGATGATTAATAAGACGTTAGTCATTAAAAACGAATATTCCCAAGTTCAAATCACATTGACGGCATAATTTGTTTCGTTGTTTTTGTTTTTTTATTTATTTACGTTCAGTTACATATTTTTGAGTATCTAAAAATTTCTGTATGAATTCGTTATTCAGACTAAAAATAAGTAGTTTATTTTTGTTGTAATTTTATTTATTATATACGATACCAAGTATGTATAAATAAATTAAAATATGTTGCTATGTAACATATCCCGAGGTAAATTTACAAATTTAAGTTTTATCCTCTTACTTAAAATGTATGTTTTTCTTAATTTACATTCATGTTATTTTACCCTAATTATAGTAGGAGTCATGTTATCTACTCTAAATAGAATAAATTTACATGAAAATTTATTAAGAGTATAGGGAACATGTTTTGGTGCTTCCGGTAGCAAAATGCTATTATACTTTTTTCCAGAATATTTAAAAATCGTAATCTATACATAACTATTTATCAAACGTTATATTAAAGTAAAAGTCAGTTGTAAAATATTAAAGTATAAAAAGTATTTTTTTAATGTCAGAATACAAATGTTCAAAATACAAACGCACTTTCCTCAGCACTAACGTGGCAAGGGTTAAAAATGTGCATCTTTAATATATTTTTACAACCCAAAGAACAATTCTAGGGAAAGTTAATATCAAATGTCAAGTGATTATAAAACTAATTAAAGAAACGATATAAATATTTCCGAGAATTTACGAATATAATATATTTATTTATTAATATGCCTTTGTTAATTTAATACGTAATTATTTTTATATATTTTCAGGAGTCAAATGCCTGAGTGCAGGATATTATTAATACAATTAAAAACATTTTACATAATTTCCATCAGCAATATAATATGTGTACCGAAGCTAGTCCAAATCTCCAATAACCCACAACAAAGCGGGAGCTTAATAAAAATATTATTAAGCAAATTAAATTATGAATCCATTAAAAACTCATTTATGTTATATTAAAAAAAAAACAATTATTATTCGTATATAATGCCATATACTATATATAAATTGTAAAGCATAATAATACATTTGTTAATGCATAAGATAGTATGTGTGTGATGTCTAGATCGTTTTATAAGACCGTACGATAAATTTACGTTTTTTTCTCGTAATTAAGTGAGGCTATACAGGTATGAAACTAGTATTTACATACATACGTATATATGTAGTAAAATAGTGTACTTACTATTATTTTTCTGCACACTTTTCCACAAGCATTTTTATAACATTTATTTACACGGTTTTGAGAGAAAATTGCTGAAAATGTTTTGTTTTATGTACTATGTGCAAAAAAGTTTTTTCGAGAATAATAATTTTATGCTTTTATTATGTTTTTTAATTTGCCTAGTATCTTGATCGTATATACTGATTACTATCTTTATATTGTTTCGTATTAATGTTATAACGATAGTTTGTAAAAAAACAATTTTCAGCTTTGAAACTGCCAATTGTATGCATAATTTATTTTTAACATTTTCATCACCTAATCTAAACTGAAAAACATTGAAGCATATCTATTATCCAATTCAACAACAGTCAGAGCTTGTTTTATAATTAGAGCAAGAAAAAACTAACATTAAAATAAATGTTCACCCAAGTGATGTTTGTTGCGACCAAGAATCTCTGAATCTAGTTAACGCTGTTGATTTATATATTCGTCCTATTAAATATTGTAATGTTTAAAGGTTTTGTAATATTTTGCCTATTCCCTAAAAAAATGTTTTAGATTTTATTGCCATATTTCTATAAAACACATTACAAATGCACTATTGATTACCATTTTTCACAAATACGTTTAATTGTATACGTGTTATACGGATTTTACCACACACAGTGGCGTAATTATTTTGGTAATAAATCTGTGTCTCCTATCTACGACTAGAATTGAATTAAAATATATGGAAGAATGTAGAAAAAAATATAGAGAATAGGAACCAAACATTATGGTTTGGGTTTAGCAATGTCTGTAAATTATACTATTTTTGGATGTATCACCACAATATGGTTGAATCAAAATAATAATATGGTTGAGCTGCAACCATAATTTTGTTGAATATTTATTTGATTCATGTATATAAAAATAAAATGGTTTAGTTGAGCTACAACCATAATTTTGTTGTACAAGTGCTTCATTCACATATACACAAATAATATGATTGAATCACAATAAAAATATTGCTGAGCTGAAAATAATATTATTGGTGTAAACAAATTTAAAACTTCAAATTAAGTCCGATTTTTGTTGTATTTTATTAAATTGTATTTTATACACTTCAGAAGAAATAATATATGAACTTCAGAAAAATAACATCTCAAAAAGCATGAGGACCGACAATTTCTTAAATATTATAAATTTGGTTACAATATTTCAGTCATTAAAATTCAAAAAATTACAAGTGAATATTGAAAAAACCATTATGAAATGCGTTTGGATATGAAAACTGCTCGGAAATGTGAGTTATTTTTATTTATATTTTTTAACAAGGAGGGCAGCTATTGGGCTAGGTCGACGACATTGAATTTAATGGTATTAATCATTTTTAAAAGTTAACAAATTATTTAACTTGGAATGTCTAAAAAAAGGGTTATTATTTTTTTACGCAAAAGTTATAAATGAATCATAAAATTAGCTAATATTCTATTGAACTTTTCAAACAATCACATAAAAATATTACAAATCGGGGTAATTAATTCATGACTGGTATAATATATTCAATAGATTTACTGTTTAATTTATGTAAATAAGTTTCATTTATTCTTTATTAATCTATTATTTATGCTAAAAGGGATACCACTATTGAATTCAGCATATTCGGATTAATTTTAAAAGTTTGGTACCAATCTTGTTAAAATTTATTATTAAAAGAAATTAAGGAAAATTACATAAAACATTTTAGACTATTTAATATTTTCTGACTCTTCCAACACTTATATTATTCAACATGTACAAACCTTTTTATTTGTATTATATATTATAGTTTATTTTAAGAAAACGCTTTTTATTAAAAATTCTTAGACATCACACATTAAATATATAAAGAAGCTAATTTTAATAATAATCATAAAATAGTTGTAATAGTTTATTGCTTTAGAGCTTATGAAATTAATTGTAAGAAATATATTGAATATGGTTATGTTTGTTTATTTCATTCCGTTTTGTTTTTAAATTTGTGAATGTTGCTGTAAAGGAAGTTACATTGAATCACATTACTCATAAATATTTGTTAATAGACATCTAATTGCAAAAGAAGTTTTCGCAATATCATTGAGAAATATAATTAAGACCAAGGTAGCAACAATAAAAATTTATATATAAAACTTATAAGATCGGCTCACCGAATAAAATGTTTCAAAATAACTCAAAACTTTTTACGTTGAGAAAATCGGCTAAAAAATTTTGACACATTGAGTGAGGATCCTTCCAACTCTGAAGAATTTCAACTTAATTAAATAATTTAAAAAATAACGGTAATATATCCTTGGAACCTTGACATCGTAGGCTCAGAAAACAGATTATCTTATCGTCTTCTTAAGATATTATTGATGTTTTATTGATATTAAGTTTATTGATATAAAGTTGAAAAATATTTATATTTTTTTGAAAACACACTTAATTTATTACGATTTTCAGAAATAAATATATGTTAAATGAAAAATTATTTTTCATATCTAATAATACCATAAATATAAGTGTAAACTATTTTAAATCATAAAATTTAAAAATATTTTCATTTGAAGAATTTCACACTTATATTATTGTCTATATAGGGCTTTTTGAAAAAAAAAAAAAAAAAAAAAACGGTTTTTAAAAAAAAAAAAAAAAAAAAAAACGTAAAATAGTCGATTTTTTATGTCTTAAGCTAAAAAAAAAAAAAAACAATTGTGGTTCAATGTAACACCCATTCACTATGTATATTTTTTATTTCGAATTGTTCCGTCCAATATACATAAATGTATTAATTTATTTTAACAAAAGAGTCCTTACCACAAATACTACTTTAATGTTTATAATAATAAACCGTTCGAGTTTTTATTTTATTATTTATTTTTTTTTTTTTTCTAAGATCCATACAATATAGAATAGGTAACCCATAATTGACGTACTAAAAATACAAATTGCAGAAATGTTTACAAAAAACGTATGATTAACTTGAACAAGTCTGGTGGGGAAATTTTTCGATTGAGAAAAAAATTAATAGCGTATAGCAAAAACTAAATCATAGGTGCCATATTTTAAACTAATTTTTCTACGAAATGGATATTAACAAATTTTCAATTTTTGATATGAAAAATATTCAAAACAATTTAACATGGAATTTTGGTTCTCTCTCTCTCTCTCTCGGTGAAAGCAACGTTTCTTCGTAGATTACTTTTGTCCTATACGCTTTTTGTGAAATATATTCGCATTTAAAGAAACAAACTAAAAAATGTACCACATTTTGGGCCTTCCAAAAATCGATCAAAATGTCAATTGATTGTCTTAAAATATATCTATATATTAGAGTGATATAAAAAACAAAAGCTCACCTTTAAGCGTTCTAAAAATTATAAAATCTTAGCCATACTTATTTCAACTTCTTACGAGAATTTGAACAGGATGGTACACAACCACGTGATGAACTACCCTAATGTACATATATTTTGAAGACAATAAATTATCATATTGAATTTAGCTTAGTTTAAATACCACTAAAAAAAGTTGAAAAATCCTTTTACCCGTAAACCGCAGAATTCAAATCGAAGGTACGGATTATTCATACAAGATATTTGCATAATTCTTTTATAATTTTATTTTCTATAGTGTTGTCTTTGAAATGCAAAATTTTATATGAACTACTTTGAAATATGTCCAACAATTTTTTTTTTTTTAATATGGAAAAGGAATTTTGAAACAGTTTTAAAAAATTTCAAAATTTTAATCGAGAACGAAAAGGTGTATGAATTATCCTTTGGAAACAAAAACGTATTTTTTGAATTATGGTTCAAATTTAATTGAAAATAACATTTTATTTAAAAACAAATATAAAATATTAGTGGTCAGAAGAATTCGTTATAACTTTAACATTTTCCCATATAAACATATCCTATAAACTGCAAGTTCGATGTGACACTGATTGTCTTCATCTGATTGCAGTCATATTTAACACAACAACAACCGAAGAACAATTCTAAGACGAGTTACGTTCAGAATTCGGAATCTTTTCCGGTAGTCTTGCTAGTTACTATTTATTTCTTCAAAAATTTATTTCCTTATACGGCACCGCTTTCGACTATCTTAGACCTATTTTTGGTATGAGAATGTTACGAGAAACCTAAGTGAAATAGTACAGAAGTTAATAAGTTGTACAAATGCAGAACACGTAGTTGTGGTAAGGACGCCAAGCAATAGTTTTAAATCATAGAATTTTGTATTTTTTTGTTACATATATAAATCTAGTCAATTTTTTTTAATAATATTATAAGTTCAGTATTAAATATTTTATTGTCAATATAACTTCTCATCCAGAAAAATTTTATAAGTTTCATTTTAGAAATTAAGTTGCTACAAACGCAAGGCTAACCGAAGAATTCTGAAATCGTTTAGCCTTAAAATATTTCATGGTTATTCTCATTTAATTATGTATATGTATGTATATGTATATATATGTATATATATGTATATATATGTATATGTATATATATATATATATACAAAGAAATAAAAAAGTTATTGCACACCAAATTGAAGAATTTTATTTTAATGGTAAATGGTAGGTACGTATATTATAATATTATTTTTATTATTAATATATATATATAGATTATATTATTTATATTATATTACAAAAGAATAAAAAACAAGTTACTTGCACACCAAATTTGCTAAGAATTTTATTTTAATTAGTAAAATGGTAGGTACGTAATATTATACATTATTCAGATTTCTTAATTTTAAATCAGTTATACTATTATATGCATTTAGCCTCATTTATTTTTAATCTAACCTAACAATTTTAATTTCTCTATCTATGTATTGAATACTTGTAAGTGTTTAACTACCTCAAGTAACATTTTCCCACCTAAAAATTTATAGGGATTAACTCCTTTGAAGTTACAGTATCAAGTCATGCAATAACTTAGAAATTGTTTAATATACTGTTTATTTTTTCACTTGCTCATTGTTATATTACTATTTGTTTTTTATAGTATAGTTTTTGACAATATTTGTTTTTTCAAGTTTGAAAAATATTTATATTAACTTGTAAGTTTTTTCTTTTGTGTAGTTTTTTAATCTTTGAAAATAATAAACAAATTCACAATTTTATAGGTTCTAGGCTTTATATATAAGATTGTGTGTGAATTCGCGAGTGTAATAATAATATATAGTTATAAAGAAATATTGCCTGAATTCCCACTGTGTAACATATTGTGGTTACTGTTTTATTACTGAATTTGTTAATATTTTTTTTTTTTTGTGGGGAATGGCTGATGCGAAATTATTAATAATATGAAATATGGAAGTATCGAATGAAACTATTGCTTAAGAAGGAAAAGGTATGGGAGGTAATTGAAAATGAAATCCCTGAAAATCCCAATGCTAAATGGAAAGAACTTGATAATGAAACAACAATATTGATTGGTTTGGCTGTTGACGAAACTGAAGTTTTTCGTATTGCCAATTGTAAATATGCTAAAGATGCATGGAATATTCTAAAAGCATATCATGAAAAATCAAGCCTTAGCAACAAAGTTAAGTTGATGAGATCAATTTGTGAACTTAAACTACAGACGGAAGGGGATATGGATAAACATATTATGCAAATGAAATTACTGTTTTGTAAATTGCAATCACTTGGTGAACAAATTTCGGAGTCTTGGTTAATTTCGATGCTACTTAGTAGTTTGCCAAGTATTTCATGATCCGATAATAACGCACTTGAAGTAAGAGATTAAAAAAGACCTAACTATGACTTGTTTGAAAATAAACTTCTGGAAGAATTTGAAAAACAGAATAAAAGAAAATCTGGCGAAGATACGGTTTTGAAGACTATAAATAAATTTAAAAAGAATAACAATAAAAATATTGTGTGTCACTATTGTCGTGGTGTTGGTCATATTCGAAAAGATTGCTGGAAATTCAAAAGCGAAAAACATCAAAAAGCCAAAGTTGCAGAAAATGAAGAAAATAATCAATGTTTTGTTCTTAATGGGGAAGAGGGTGTATGGGTAGTCGATTCCGGTGCTACGTGTCATATTTGTAGCAATGAAAATGAATTTTTAAATATAGATAAGTCTTGGCATGAAAAAGTAACGGTTGCAAATGGCGATGGAGTTTATTCAGATGGAAAGGGTGACTGCAAAATTAAAATGTATAATCAACAAGGTGTTGAAAAAACAATTACTGTCACGGATGTACTATACATTCCATCTTTCAAAGGAAATCTGCTGTCTGTAAAGAAGTTGTCGTTAAAAGGTTTTAAGGTTTTATTTTTGGGCACGAAATGTAAAATACTTGATGAAGTCAACGTTGAAGTCGGGGTTGCTGAATGTGTTAATAATTTATATCAACTTAAAACTTTGCCTCTTCATGAAGTGAAAAGAGCTGTATGCAATCTGAGTAAATGTCAACATTACTATCATAAACTTTTTGGACACAGAGATATTAATGCTGTCAAGGCCATGCAATCTGGTAAGCTAAATGAAGATTTTAAAATTGTGGACTGTGGTATTCGAACAACATGCGATGTTTGTGCTAAATGTAAACTAACTAAGAATCCATTTCCTAAGAAAAGAGAATCTAAGTCAAAATCAATTCTCGAATTGATCCACACACATGTTTGTGGACCCATGCCAACTATAACTCCTGGGAAGAAAAGGTATTTTATAACATTCATTGATGATTATAGTCGCTATACTATTGTATATCTAATGAGAGAAAAGTCCGAAGTTTTTGATAAAATGAAGATGTATGTAGAAATGGTAAAAAATAAATTTGGAAAGGTTCCGAAATGTATTAGGTCGGAAAATGGAACTGAATACAAATCGGAAAAGATGTTTGAATTCAGTGTTCCGTATTGCCCTCAACAGAATGGAGTTTGGAATTATCACCAGAAGAGCTTAATTTAAATGCTTCTTGCGCTATGAATTTATCTCCTCTACGTATACAATCGTATACACCTCGCAATAAAGTCACTTCATCTGCTAATTTAAAAAATTATTCACAAATAACTTCTACACCGAAAAACGAATTAAATGATTTAAATGACGATAATGAAATGAATAAAATATTAACTACCGATAGTCCTAATAAATCTAACAGTATGTGATATGGATATTGAGGAGTCCATAGAATTAAATCAAAAATATGTTTTGAAGCCATTTAAAGAGCCTCAAAATATAGTAGCCAAAGATCTCGAGAAAATTAAAAGTATTATATCACAAGTTAAAAATGTAAAAGATTTTGAAAATGCTTCAGCAATTGGAAAAATAAGTAGTAGCAGAAAGAAAAAATCGTTACCTAGTTGAAATGGCACGTTGCCTTTTAGAAGAAGCCAGTTTGCCAAAAGTGTATTGGGGGGAAGCCATTATGTTCTCTAATTACCTTCAAAATAGACTTGTTACTAGTTCTATACCCTGTACTCCATACGAAAGATGGGAAGAAAGAAAACCGAACATAGATAATCTTCATATATTTGGTTCAAAAGATACTAGTACTAAAAAAGTGACTATTAGTAGAGATTTCAAATTTGTTTCTTCAAAAGTGTTGTCCAAAAATAACGAAATTGATTCGGACACTGATAAACAGTTGGAAGTAACTACTTCAATTAAATCTAATGATAATAGTGATATTATTACAGATGATGATTCTGATGTCGGTTCTTATTGCAGTATTACAAGTGATCTTGAATATTTTACAAATTCTGAAGCCACTAGTAATCCATCTGAAATTGAAACTAATGCACCTGGAACACCTCTCCGAAGGTCATCAAGAATAAACAAAGGTATACCTCCAGTGAAATACTCCCTTCATTTGGCAGAAACTGATGAAATAATTGAACCAAAAACCTACAAGCAAGCTGTGACTTCAAAAGAAAAACACAAATGGGAATCTGCAATGAAGGAGGAGATGGAATCATTAAGAAAGAATCAGACTTGGGATTTGGCGCAAGTTCCACCTGATGCTAATATAGTCGGTTGTAAATGGACTTTTAAGGCAAAAAAGAGGCCTGATGGTAAAATTCAACGGTTTAAAGCTCTTTCAGTCGCTCAAGGTTTTAATCAAAAGTACGATTACATGTGGAACATATGGATGTAAAGTGTGCTTTCTTAAATGGACATCTTAAAGAAACAATATTCATGAAGCAACCACCAGGCTTTATCGAAGGTGATGGACGTCAAGTATGTAAACTGAAACGTAGTTTATATGGTCTTAAGCAAGCAGCAAATGTATGGAATAAAGCTTTAAACGATGTTCTTATAAGTGGTAAATTTGTACAAAGTAAAACCGATCCATGTTTATACTCCAAAGCCATCAATGGGGAAGATATTTATATTTTAATTTACGTTGATGACTTAGTAGTTGCTACTACAAGCAAAAATTTAATAAAATATGTTCTTACACTACTTAACAGCAAATTCGAAGTTAACAGTTTGGGTGAAATTTCCTATTACCTCGGACTAGAAGTAGTTAAATCAAAGGAACACCAATTTAAAATAAGACAGATGCAGTACATCGAGAAAGTTCTTATTAAATTTGGTTTGCAAGATGCAAAACCATCCAAATACCCACTTGAACCATCTTATGGGAAAACCGATTCGGAACTTCTATTACGGAATGATGAATATCAAAGTTTATTGGGTTCGTTGTTATACATTGCAGTCAATACCCGTCCGGATATATGTGCTAGTGTGTCTATTCTTGCAAGAAAAACAAGTAACCCAAACCAAGAAGACTGGAATGAACTAAAACGAATTGCAAAATATCTAAAAGGTACAAA
>MINK01188172.1:0-28618 GCA_001735545.1 Phormia regina
AACAAATTTTATTGATATAAAATTTTATTCGATTTAAAATTTTACTCGATTAAATTTTTTTTACTCGAATAAAATCTTATTCGAAAAAATTTATTGGGATAAAAATTTCTTTTGGATTAGATTTGATAAATTTTATAGAAATAAAAGTTTTATTCGATTAAAAATTTTATTCGATTTAAAATTTTACTCGATTAAATTTTTTTATTCGAATAAAACTTTATCTAACAAAAAAATTTATTTGAAAACAAATTTGTTTAGGATTGGATTTGATGAAAAATTTTACTGAAATAAAATTTTATTTGATTAAAATTTTTTTCGATTAAATTTTTTTATTCGAATAAAACATTAATCGATAAAAAATTTTATTTTAAAACAAATCTGTTTAAAATTGCAATTAAAATAAACATTTATTTGAATAAAGTTTATTCGAATGAAACATTACTCAATATTTAATATGTTGCGATACAATTGAAATATGTTGAACTTCATTTGAACATGTTGAGCAACTTTTAATATTGTTATAAAAATATTTGAAATCTGTTTTGCATCTGAGCAACATTTAATGTATTGACTGTAAAGGAAAATATAACATTTAATCCAGTTGAACAAAATGTTGAGGAACGTTAAAAATGTGGCAAGAAGCATTTAAAATATGTTTAGCTTCTAAGTAACATTAAATGTTACTGAAAATATATTAATATATTTTAATATTTCTTTAAATAACATTTATTTTGCCATCATCTAAACAATATTTCAAACATTTAATGTAGTGATTATGAAAAAAATTATAGTAAACAATATTTAAACACAACTTCGAACTTTAAGCATGTTGAGCAACATTAAAAATGTTGCAAAAAACAATTAGAATATCTCAAATAAATTTTAAAATAGGTTGAGTAATAATTAACATGTTGTGATACAATTAAAATTTGTTGAATATATTGAGCAACATTAAAAAGTTGTGTATAAACATTTAAAGCATCAAAGAAATAAATAATATTGCAAAAAATATTTAAAATGCTCTGAATAACTTTTAAACTATGTTCAGCAACATTTATAGTATTGTATGCAACAGTTAACATATTGTGATAGAATGTTTTGAGCTTCATTGGAACATGTTGAATATACCTCGAAATTATTATAAAAAGCATTAAATATGTTTTCAACATCTAAGCAACATTTAAAACCATTTAAATACTTTATACATGTTGCGTAACATTAAAAAATCGTATATAAACATTTATAACTTAAGAAAGAAATGTTGAATAGGTTCAGCAACATTGTTATTTATTTAATATATATTTAGGTATAATCAAACATAAATAGAATATGTTGCACTGTATTTAAAACATGTTTGGTAACATTTAAAATATGTTTAGAAACATTTCACACATGTTGAGTTACATTTAAAACATTTTCTAGCTACATTTCAGATACCTTGCAACCTTTATGATTAAATTATCATCTTTGTTATTGTTTCTATTTTTATTTGTTGCTCGTTGAGAGATCTTAAACGAATAATGAAATGGTTTTTTATTCGATTAAATATTTAGGTTTCTAATAAGCATTAAATTTCTCCCCTTTTTTTGCTTCTAGCAATTATTTTTTTCTTTTCTTTTATAACATTTATCCCTAATTACTTACTTGTTGTATATATATTTACTTTTTTCATATTCAGGGATTTTTATCCAAAACTAATCAATACTTTTCTGTTACTAGAAAAAAAACAACAACAAAAATTACTTACTTTGAAACAACTACCTACAACTACAAATTTTTTTCTGCTTATTTTCCTTTAGTTTTTTTTTTTATCAGCCACATTAGAGAAATCATGATAATAAGGCTTATTGTTTCTTTCTGCTGCTAAAAAGTTAGTGGTTTTGTTGTTGAATATATATTTTTTTTTTTCATTTTGCTTACATTTTTTTTCTAGCAGGCAAAAGTTTTCCTGCAGGTTTTGGTTTGTATTTAATATTTTTTATTTTCTCTCTCTACTCTAAACGTAATTTTAATTAGTAGCCTTTGGAAATGCATTAAAAGCAAGAAAAATAGCTGGAAAAATTTTTTTAAAACCATATCGTGTAGAATAATTTGCTGTTGCTTTTTTTTCTCTCACATTTAAAACACTCTTTTTTACTTACATTAGTAGTATGTGGTAGAAATTATAAAAATAAAAAAAAAACTTAAATTAAAATTATTATGAAAATATATGTAAATGGTGCACAACAACAACAACAGCAGCAGCAGTAGCATTAAAACCAGGAGTTTTATATATATGTGCTAAGGATTAAAACAAAAAGTGAAAAAGTATTCCTCTTAACCCATAATTTACCAATTAAATGTAAAATAAAGTATGTGTGTGTGTGTGTGAGTGAGTGTTTACACTACATGCTAAAATATCCTGCAGTCATTATTACTCTTATCCTAACATTATTTTGTGTTGCTTTATTCAGTTTGTTTTTTTTTTTTTTTTGAAATTTTAAATAGCAGCATAATTTAGTAAAATGTATGCTTATTTGTTTTTGCTAAACTGTCATTTAGTTAGTCAGTCACTCAGTTAAGTAGTCAGCTAAGTCATTTGTGTTCCCTCTTCAAAGTCATTGGGATAAAGAGTCAACAAGATTTTGTACATATTTTATTTTTTTCTCATTTCTCTTTTCTTTTTTATTTTATTTTGAATAAATAATGTCAATGAGTTTTTGTTGTTTGTTGATTGTGCATATAAGAAAAGAGAGAGAGAGAGAGAGTTGTAGTAGTAGTAAAACAACAACAACAACAACTACTACTTAATAAAGCAAACAACAATTTTCTTCATTAAATTAAATTTAACAAATGATTGTTGGGATTCATAATTTGTTTACGCCGTCATTTACTTTTATGGTTCTTTTATTTTATTCTTTTATTGTTGTTGCTGCTGCTGTTCCTGTTGGTCCTTTTTTTGGGAGTTTTTTTTTTAAGGAAAATATTTGACATTTTTTTTTTTATTAAATGTTTAAGTGATAAGGGTTTTTTTGTCTTTTGTTTGTTTAGCTGTAAAGGAATTTTTATTGCATTTGTAACATTTTTATTGATGTTATGACACCATGATTTTGTTTTTCCGCTAAGGGAATTTATCAATAAATGAGCTTTAGCTAATAAAGCTCATTTATTGATAAATTCCCTTAGCGGAAAAGAATAAAAAAAAAAAATAAAAATGAAAAAGAAAAATTGTAATAAATTCTTGGACAGCATGTTGCAGACATTAATTTCTTAAAGAAAAAAATTTTTTTTTATTCGTTTTAGCTTAATAAATATAAATATCATAAATATTTTAAACATGTTGCATATTAATGAAAATCCTTTGGAATACTTTGTAAACACCTTTTTCTAATAGAAAATCTTAAGCAACATTTAAAATATCTACAAAAACATTAATAGAAACATTTAAAATATGCAAAATTATTGGAAGAAAAGTTGTTAAACAAAAAAAGCAACATTCAATTAATGTTTATCAACATTGCAACAATGTTATTAACAGTTAAATACCACAAGATATATTTAAACATGTTGATAAACATTTTAAGAGGTTGACAAAACTTTAGCAACATTGAATAATACTTAAAAATGTTGATGAACAATATATAAATGTTAATAAACATTTCAAAACTTTGAGCAACATTTCAGTATTTGTAGAAACATTAAATATTTACGAAAGAAGTAGTAATATGTTGATGGACACTTTTAAATGTTGTTAAACACATTCAGATAAGTTAAATAATATCTAAATATGTTTAGAAACATTTAAACATTTTAAATATATTAATAATTAATTTAAAGCATTGAGCAACATTTAAGTATGTGTAGAAATATTAAATATTTCTAAATGAATTAATAACATAATGATGAACAATTTAAAATGTAGTTAAACACTTTTTTAAATATGTTAATAGTATTTAAACATGTTTAGAGACATTTTAATATGTTAAACATTTCAAATATTTAATAATTAATTCAAAACATTGAGCAACATTTAAGTATGTGTAGAAACATTTAATATTTAAGTAATAATTAGTATGTTGATATGTTTATTAATAATTTAAAATATAGGTAAACATGTTGCATGTTTTTTAAATACATTAAGTAATATTTAAACTTATTGAGAAACATTTTTTCAAGTTTGCTACACTTTGAGCAACATTTAAGTATTTTTAGAAAAATGAAACATTTTCGAAAGAATTAGTAACATGTTTTTGAACAATTTATACAATTTTTTTAAAATAAACATGTTTAGAAACATTAAAAGATGTTAAACATTTTAAACATATTAATAATTAATTCAAAACGTTGATCAACATTTAGTAAACATTTCAAAACTTTGAGCAACATTTAAGTATTTATAGAAACATTAAACATTTAAGGAATAATTAGTATATTGATATGTTTATTACCAATTTAAAATGTATAGAAATATGTTGCAGATATTGTTAAAGTGTTGAATAACATTTAAACATGTTCAGAAATATTAACATGTATTACTCAAGATTTCAAAAACTTTGAGCAACATTTAAGTATTTGTAGAAACATTAAATATTTCCAAATGAATTAATAACATAATGATGAACAATTTAAAATGTAATTTAACACTTTTTTAAATATGTTAATAGTATTTAAACATGTTTAGAGACATTTTAATATGTTAAACATTTTAAATATTTAATAATTAATTCAAAACGTTGAACAACATTTAAGTATTTGTAGAAACATTTAACATTTAAGGAATAATTAGTATGTTGATATGTTTATTAACAATTCAAAATGTATAGAAACATGTTGTCGATTTTTTAAAGTGTTCAACAACATTTAAACATATTCAGAAATATTAACACATTTTCACTCAAGATTTCAACACTTTGAGCAACATTTAAATATTTTATAGAAATATTAAATATTTTTGAAAGAATTAGTAACATGTTGATGAACAATTTAAAATGTACTTAAACATTTCTTTAAATATGTTAATAATATTGAAACATGTTTAAAGACATTTTATTATTAATTATTAATTAATTATTAATATTTTTAAAATGTTTAACATATACATTTTAAAAATATTAATAATTAATTCAAAACATTGAACAACATTTAAGTATTTGTAGAAACATAAAACATTTAAGGAATAATTATTAACATGTTGCTCAACAATTTAAAATGTTTGTAAACATGTTGCCTATTTTCTTAACCACGTTAAACAACATTTAAACATGTTAAGAAATATTTACAGATATTAATCAACATTCCAAGATTTTAAGCAACATTTATGTATTCGTAGACACATTAAACATTTTCGTAAGCATTAATAACATGTTGTTCAACAATTAAAAATGTTGGTAACGATGTCGAACAATATTTTCATATGATAAACAACATTTAAATATGTGCAGAAATATTTAAAAATATAAATCAATGTTTTAAATATGTTAATAAACATTTTAACACTTTAAGCAACATTTAAGAGTTTTTAGAAACATTTATAGATTTAGAAATAATAAGTGACATTTTAAAATGTAATTGAACATGTTAACCAACATTTCAACATGTTCAGAGACATTTAGACATAATCAGGAAAATTTATACATATTAATCAATATTTCAACACTTTGAGCAACATTTAAGAACTTGTAGAAACATTAAACATTTTTGAAATCCTTAGTAACATGTTGATCAAAATTTAAAATGTTGGTAAATATATCGCGCAATTGTTTAATATGCTAAACAATATTTTAATATGTGTAGAAACATTTAATAAATTAATAATTATTTTAAACATGTTAATAAATATTTCAACACTTTAAACAACATTTTAGTGTTTTTAGAAACATTAGAAAGAATAAGTGACACTTTGAAATGTATGTAGACATGTTAAACAATATTTAAACATGTTCAGAAACATTTATACATGTTTAGAAACATTTAGACATGTTCGGAAAGATTTATACATATTTATCAACATTTGAACACTTTGAGCAACATTTAAGTATTTGTAAAAATATTAAACCTTTTCCTAAGACAATTTAAAATGTAGTTAAACATGTTGAACAATTTTTTAATATGTTAAACAACATTTAAATATGTTTAGAAACATTTAAAAATATAAATCAATATTTTAATTATGTTTACAAGCATTTCAACACTTTAGCAACATTTTAGTGTTTTAGAAAGATTCAACTTTTAAGAAGAATAAGTAACATGATGATGAACAATTTATAATGTATTTAAACATGTAACAGTATTTTCAAAATATAATGAACAACATTTAAACATGTTTAGAAACATTTAAACATGCCAAACAAGTCGGGGTTCACACATAGAAATTTTCTTGCTGCAATTTTGACTTTGTAGACGAGAGAAAGTTTAGTATTCTCTTCTCCTCCCTCTACTATAAATTCTGAATTGCGGCAAGAAAAATTGCTGTGTGAGATATATTAGATTTTTTTAGGAAAAATTAGGTGCATGTTTACCCATTCAAGTAAACAATTGTATGCAATATTTAGCAAACATCTAATATTTATCAACATTTTAAACATGTTTAGCTACAATTTAAAAATTAAACAATTTTAATACATTTTAAAAAATAGTTAAATATCTTCAGAAACACTTAAAGAAACTTAGCAACATTAAACATGTGAATAAACATAACAAAGATTAACAACATGTTTATCTTCATTTCAATCTTTATGTAAACATGATGTAAAACAAATATAAATATTATAAATATCGGCTGATTCAATTTAAATATGCTAATAACCTATAAACAAGTTGAGCAACATTTAAAAAAATGCTACAAAAGTTGTAAAGAATTATTTTATTGTTAGGCTTCACTTAAACAAAAAAGTATTCGACAAAAATTAAAACATTTTTAACAACATTTTCAATCTTTATAATATTCACCAAATTTTTAACATTTAAACATGTTTTATAAGTTTTATAAAATTTAAGAAACAAATGTTGAAAATTAAAACGTGTTCAGATACACTAGAGTAAAGTCAAACATGTTGCATAATGTTTAGCTACAATTTAAACATTTTTATTAAGATTTAAACATAATGAAAAACATTTAAACATTTAAAGAAAAATTAAAA
This sequence comes from Phormia regina, assembly GCA_001735545.1. Classification (NCBI taxonomy): domain Eukaryota; kingdom Metazoa; phylum Arthropoda; class Insecta; order Diptera; family Calliphoridae; genus Phormia; species Phormia regina. Next base: position 7,119 of record MINK01188172.1, read on the forward strand.
ATTTTGGTAAAAACTCAGAATATGATGTTATCTACAATTGACCTACAATTTAAACATGTTGAGGAACATATAAATACGTTCAATTCATATTACGTTGACATATATTGGCTTAATCATATTCAGCAACACTTAAAACTATGTTCAAACTTGTTGTGCAACATTTAAATATGTTGGCAAAAAATATTTGTATAAGGTACTAATTAAAACATGTTTAGCAACATTTAAATATATACATTTTAAATATATTAAAAATTTTTGTACAAAACTTCACTTGCAAAATCTTAAAATAAAGTATAGCAACGTTTTTAAAATTTTTGTTAATATTTCTAGCAACATTTTATATTTGTCACCATGTTTATCAACAATTCTTAAATCTTTATCAATATGTAAAGCAGCAACATTTTTAAATTATGTTTTAACATATTTTGCAACATTTCTAAAATGTTCATCAACATGTTAAGCAACAATTTTCAAATATTTATTAATATGTTTAGCAGCATTACAACAATTTTTCGCAATATTTGTAATAACTTAAATACAGTTTGATTATAATATACAGCACTTAAACATGTTGAAAAATATGTTTACAAGAGCAAGCAAAAGCATACAAATTTCTTGCAACATTTAAAATATGTCTCGGAATATGTTAATGATAATAAGCAATATTTTAGATTAAGAAACAATAAATATCTTTGATACTTTATTGTTAATTTGGTTTAGAATATGTTCGCAACATTTTCAACATATTTAGCAACATTTCGCGCTGATCAAAAGTTTGGTTTATTCCACATATTCTAAAATATTTAAAATAATGTCAAGGAACATCTAAGTTAAAATGAACAATTTTTTATGTTGAGAAACAGCAAATATTTTTGACAATTTATTATCAATTTTATTTAGAATATGTTATCAACACTTTAAATAGTTTTGCAACATTTTAAATATATTTAGCAACATTTCGTGCTGATTAAAAGTTTGGGTTATTCCACATATTCTAAAACATTTAAAATATTGTCAACGAACATCTAAATTATGTTGAGAAATATTTTTGTTAATATTTTTTTTAATTTTGTTTAGAATATGTCATCAACATTTTAAATATTTTGGCAACATTTTAAGCAATATTTCATACTGAAACAATTTTTTACACATGTTGTACAATAATGATCAGGATCATTATTTAAAGCATGTTCAAGGTCTGATTGTATAATGAAACATTTTAAATGTTGCTACAAGTTGTAAAATGTTGTGAAACATTTAAAATATATTGATATATAATTATTTTTTTTTCTACAATATTTAAATTATGTTTAACTACATTTAAAGTAAAAAAAAAAAACATTTAGAAAATATTTCGCAATAATTCGATTATATTAAGAAACATTAAACATTTTTAACGACATAATTTTCTTAATGTTTAACTGCATTTGGAATGTATCAGCAACATTTGGTTGCTATTTTTTTGAATAATAATTATTATGCTACATTTAAAACAAGCTGAGTAAATTTAAAATATGCTGAGCATCATTTAAAGCTATAATGACAGTTTGACATAAATAGAAAAAATTTAAAATTGTTAAGCAACATATAAAATGTTGCTAAAAGTGTAAATATAAAAACTCCATGATGAAAACAATTTTGTTCCAAATTTAAAACATGTTGTTAAAAAAATAAACTTTCTTTAGCAACATGTGGAGTCGACTAACAAATGAAACATGTTGAGCAACACTTTAAGTATATTAGGATCTATTAACAATGTTGGGCAACATTTAGATAATGTTAAGAAACATTTAGAACATATTAAAAAATAATTAAAATAATTACTTTATACCTTTAAGAATGTTTTAAATCTTAAGCAACATTTTTAAATATATAGAACAACATTATTAATAACATGTTGAGTAGCTTTTCAAATATGTTTCACAACTGTACACTATAATAAGTTTTCTTGACTCCTACTGTAATTAGGGTAAAATAATATGTCAAAGTGTTTTTACTGATATTGTATGTAAACACCAAGTGTGTATAGTTACCTATTTTATACATAAAAATGTTTAGCAACATATCAGTTGCATTTAATTTGGCAGTTTTTGTGTCTAAAAGGCACTGAAAAACTAATGCGTACACGAAAAGTGTTCAATAGAAATACTCCAATCCGTATTCTAATCAAAAATATAAATATGGATAAATTTGTTGTGCAACATATAAAATGTTGCTAGAAGTGTAAATATAAAAACTCCATGTTGAAAACAATGTTGTTCCAAATTTAAAATAAGTTTTTTTAAAAAAATTAAACTTTCTTTAGCAACATGTGGAGTCGACTAACAAATGAAACATGTTGAGCAACACTTTAAGTATATTAGGATCTATTAACAATGTTGGGCAACATTTAGATAATGTTTAGAAACACTTAGAACATATGAAGAAATAATTAAAATAATTACTTTATACGAATATCTTAAATCTTAAGCAACATTTTAAATATATAGAATATTATTAGCAACATGTTTAGTAGCTTTTGTAATATGTTTCACAAGTATGTAAGCATTTAAAGCATCTTATTATCTCTATGAATTTTATTTTTATTTATTTTTAAATCTTGGCAACATTTTGCCTTAATCAACATACAATACTTCCGACTTCTTTTAGCAACAAGTTTTTTATTCCTTTCAATAAACTCTTGTTCTACAAATAGAAATTTAAAAAAAAAATCAAAGCATACCTTAGGGATTACTTTCACACTCTATGCTTTTGAAACATAAAAAAATACAAAGTAAAATGTGCTCTCATTCACTTTTTTTTTTTTTTTGTTTTGTTGCCAGACCAGCCATAATCCAACATTTCTTTATAAACTTTTTTTTATTACAAAATTTTTTGTTTTAGTTTTCTCTTACAAATTTTCATTAAAATAGTTTTTTTGCTAAAAGAAGAATTTGTTAAATATTTAGTAATTTTTCTTTGGCATACACTGCTCTTGGGTCAATGAAAGATATAATTTCTTTGTTGCTATTTGACTTAATTTTTTTGAGTTTATAACGTATGTATATACAAAGGTGTGCTATTTTTATTATATAAAAGATAACAAATTGTATCCCTTTTGATACTTAAATTTTAAGAAGATTTTTTTATTAAATAATTTCGTATATAAACTTTGTTTACAGCTGTAGAAAATTGCAAATAGTTTCTATTTTATTTTTGAAATTTCTTTTAATTAAGAAAATTTTATAACAATTAATTTTATCTCTATAATAAACATGTAGCCTTTCCCTTTAAAAATATTAAAATATTCCCTTTGTCTTTCAAATCCCTTTTTCCACCTTCTAATTAAAACACAAAACTAACCTGCCTCATTAATAAACATTTTTTTGCTGTTTAAAAATGTATTGCTATCATTACAAATCAATTAATGTAATTACTTTTTCATCTCAGATTTACAAAAAAAAAAAAAAAAAACCTTGAATTAATGATTTATTATCTCAACATAATTTACATCTTTTATTATTTTCATTTATTTAAAATTCTTCTCATATTTATGATAAATCAAATGATGGACCATGTTTTATTATATTTATTCATTCATTCATTCATACAAACATTTACACCATCTACGCTTTGTAACAGCACCCTTCCTTCTCCTTGTGCCTTTATGTCCTGCATATGAAAAATACATTTGTAGCAAAGAAAAAAAAAAATGAAAACTATATTTTAACTACTATTCATAGCACAACAGTCAGTCAGCCAGTAGCAATTTTTTTTATGGTTAAATTTCCACTACATTTGCTTATCATCTACACTCACACAATCTCACACTGCTACACACATTTTATTTTTTAATAAAAAAAAAAATCACAAATATTAAAAGAAATGAAAACAAGAACAACAACAAAAAATAACATTCCACACAACATAATGCATTAAAAAAATTATGTGAGAAAGAGAAAAAACTATAATAAAATTAAAAACAAAATAAAAAAAAAAAAAAAGAAACATAAAAAATGATATAAAATAATGCTGCGTTTTTATTATAAAACAAATTTTAAGCTATCTTAAAAGGCGCATGAGCACCACTATAAATGGAGAGAGAGAGAGAATAATTAACAGCGTATATGGTGAACATGTTATTCAAGAAGGGTTGTAAGGGTCAAAATGTTTATTTAAAATTAGACGGAATTTTATTTAAGGACGAATTTTGGGGAAACTGAATAACAAAGAAGTAAAAGTACTTTCTAAGAACCAAAATACTATTTTATGTACCTTATTTATTTTCATTATTAATTATTATTTTTTTGAAACAAAAAAAAAAAAAAAAAAAGCATCTTAAGTGTCTCAGCAGCAATTCTACTGAAAAGTCATATTTTAGTTTAAATCATTTTTTATGAGAATTTTTATATAAAAATTAACGACACTAACAGCTATGAACATTTTTGGAATTTGGAAAACGTTTCAAATCTAAAGAAGAGTATTTTTAATTTTTAATAAGTATGTTGGTCTACATTTCTAATATTTAAAGCAAATGTTCAAATGTGTTGTTGATAAACATTAATTTTTTTTTTTTGCTCAACATTTATAAAAATGTTTAGATGCATAGGATGTTAGGATACTTTTTAAATACCATTATGATTAATATAAGTTAGAGAAAATTTAAAACATTTTGAAAATAATTGAAATAAGTTTTGCTATTTATTAGTTTTAAATATAACTAAGAGCGTTTTCTTTTCTGAAGAAAAATGTTACCTTGTTACTGTAAAACTTTTTTTTTTGTAATTGTGTGATTTTTTTTTTAATGTAATAGGGATAAATCGGATTTTGGATTTTTTGTGAAATTTCTGATTTTTGATGAGACTTCAAATTATTGAGGAAACTTTTGGTGGAATTTTTAAATTTTTGTTAAAAATTCAAAACTGATGAAATTTCGAATATTTTTTTTGAGAAATTTCAGATTTTTGGAGATATATGAATTTTTGGTGGAAATTTAAATTTTTGGTGAAATTTGGAAATATTGGTGAAATATTTAATTTTTAGTGAAATCTCGAATTTTTTTTTTTTTTTTTTTTTTTTTTGAAATTTCAAATTTTAGTGGAGTTTTGAATTTTTGTGAAATTTTAAATTTTTGGTGAAATTTTAGATTTTTGGTGAAATTTAAATTTTTGGTGAAATTTTAGATTTTTGATGAAATTTTAGATTTTTGGTGAAATTTTGAATTTATTGTAAAAAAAAAATGTTGGTAAAAATTAAAATTTTGGTATAATTTAGATTTTTTTTTGAAGAAAATTTAAATTTTAGTAAAAATTAAAATTTTGGTGAAAATAAAAATTTTGGTAAAATTATTAATTTTTACGAATTTTTTGTGATATTTTAATTTATTGGTGAAATATTTAAATTATGGTAAAATTTCAAATTTTTGGTAAAATTTTCAATTTTTGGTGAAACTTTAGATGTTTGGTGAAACCTTAGATTTTTGCTGAAATTTTGAGTTTTTTGTTGAAAACAAAAATTTTGGTGAAAATAATAAAAAAAAATAAAAAATTTGTGAAATTTTGAATTTTTTGTTGAAAATTAAAATTTTGGTGAAATTTTGAATTTTTTGTTGAAAACAAAAATTTTGGTGAAAATTAAAATTTTGGTAAAATGAATAATTTTACGAATTTTTGGTGATATTTTAAATTATTGGTGAAATATTTAAATTATGGTAAAAAATTTTTTTGTAAAATTTCAAATTTGTGGAAAAATTTAAAATTTTTTGGTGAAACTTTAGATGTTTGGTGAATTTTTGTTGAAAATTTAAATTTTGATGAAATATTTAAATTTTTGTAAAATTTAAAATTTTGGGTTTAATATCGAATTTTTGGTAATATTTTTGGTGAAACATTTAATTTTTGATGAAATTTCAAATTTTTGGTAAAATTTCGAACTTTCGGTGAAATTTTAAATTTTTGTTGAAAATTTTAATTTATGTGAAAATTTAAATTTTTTAATCGATTTTTTTGTGATATTTTAAATTTTTGGTGAAATCTCAAAACTTATATTACTTCAAACGAATTTAAAAATAACTCGAAAACTATAAGAGATAAATAGAATTCTCACCAGAACCTTTGGTAACAATATTTTAAATTTTTTGCGATGAAACCTATCGAATAAAAAGGGAAGTGGAAATGCAATTAAATGTTTAGTAAGATTGAGTATTAAATACACTAATATATAGAAATATTAATTAATTAAATAATTATATTTATATTAAAGAAAAAATAAATAACATTTACAAAGGAATAGAAATTAATTACAAAACTTTATGGAATTAAAAATCACTTGCTTTTTAATTTAATAATTTAAAATTGGAAATAGTTTTTTACTTAAATATCTCATAATATATATTTATAATAATTTTGTCCTATCTATCTATATATAAGAGTAATGTTATTGACTGATTCATCATCCCACAGCCCAAACGGCTGAAGCTAGAGAGACGAAATTTGGAACGTGGGTATATAGCTTATTGGAAATTCGAATGTTTAGGGGGTAAAAAATGGGAAAAATCGGTAACCTTATAACTCGTAAACTAATAATGACATAAAAAACTTGAATAGTTATTGTTATTTATTTAAAAAAAATTGGACAGGTGTCTGGTATTTTTTTTTGAAAATCAGCCGTTTTAGAGAGTAAAAACGAGTAAAAACTATATTATGGTACTTTTTTGGCACCATATGTATCTTTGAAATAATAAAATTAAAAAAATGTAGTCATATATGGACAAGAATTCACAAGAATGGAATTCGTGGTACTTAAAGTCAATTTTCATGTGTTCTATTAGTTAGAAATCAAGAGAAGGGACTTTTTGTTCTTCTAATGGTATCTTTTGAATTTTCTGTAATATTTAACCTGAAACATGAAATTAAATACGAATGGTCCGATGTTGGAAAGAATTCACAAAGGGGAACATTTTGGTACTTTTATAGTTATGAACCTAGAAACATGAAATTAGGAATAATAAGAATCCATAAGAACGGACTTTGTGGTACTTTTTTGTTATTTTAATGATACTGTTTTGAAATTACTATAATTATGAACTTGAACATGAAATTTGGGATATGTGGTCCTTAGTTAATGAGAATTTGTGGTACTTTTTTGTTATTTGAATGGTACTTTTTGAATTTTCTAAAAATTATGAACCTAGAAACATGAAATTAATGTTATGTGGTCCTAAGTGAATGAGATTCATAACGGGGGACTTTGTGGTACTTTTTTCGTTCTTCTAATGGTACTTTTTGAATTTTCTGTAATATTTAACCTAGAAACATGAAATTAAATATACATGGTCCTATATAGGAAAATATTCACAGGAGCTGTCTTTATAGTACTTTTTTGTTCTTCTAATAGTACTTTTTGATTTTTTTTTTTTTATTATGAACCTAGAAGATGAAATTAATGATATGTAGTCCTAAAGAGGAGATTTTATGGTACCTTTTTGTTCTGATGGTACTTTTTGAATTTTCTATAATTTTTATTTAGATATATGGTTCTAAGTTAAAGAAAATCCTTTAGGGGACATTGTTGTACTTTTTCGTTCATATGATGGTTTATTCTATTTTTAAAGAATTTCGAAGTCAGTGATTCCATATCAAAACGGATTCCATGTCATGTTCAAACATCCTTTACTGTAGAAGAATTTTTCATAAAAAAAATAATTTTAATTTATATTATTATTCAATAAAATCCGCGCAACGCAAATTGTCTACTAATTAAAAGGAGTTTATCCCCACATTTTTTCTTTAAACTCGCAATTTTAATGTTATAAATATAAATTGTCAGAATGAAATTTTCTCTTGTTTATAAAAATAGGTGATTAACAATAAATAAGTTTAAATGCTAAATCACTAGGAAACCTACATGTATGGTAACTCTAGTAAACGGACTAATTTTATTTTAAATATTTAATTCCAATTTTGTCTTTATGATCATCAAAAATGTAAAAATTAACATGTTTTCTGCCATTTTTAGCGCCCCCAAAATTTCACTCGAAGAAACTAAAGGTATTTCCGATCAACTTATCGAAGAATTATTACAAGAACTTCAACAGCAATCCAATGAATTACGCGGCGAGGTAATGATCTATGAATTAGCCCAAACAGTGCAGGCATTTCTCCTTAAACACAATAAACCACCTCGAGGATCTTTTTACGATGAAATGTTGCAACAGAAACAACAGCGGGAACAAGAACTTCTCGATCTTAAGAAACAACGAGAACATAAAGAACGACAAAATCTGTTAGATGAAGTAGAACGTCGTAAGGAAATGTTTAAATCCGAAGCAAAACGTCGTGAACCGCGTCGTAGTATGAGTGAATCAAATCGTCATGCCAGTTCATCGGAAAGTTCAGAAAGTTCTTCACCCTACTATAGAGGTCATATATATCCTTCCAAATGCCTGGAACATAGAAGTAGTGAAACTCTATATTTTCATAAAGTGGGTCGTCAAATAAGAAGAGGTTGTTGTATGGGTCACTCACAGAAAGGTTGCATAGCATATAATGGCATTGATATGGATACAGGCCAATTGTTGTATATTACCGAATGGAATATTAAATATTCTCAAATTGAACAACATTGTGGCAGTGGTTCGGGTAAATGCTTTTGGTTATCCTCGGAACCCAAATGCTCGGGTAATCATCGTGTGGATGATATAATTGCCTCAATAGAAAAGCAAGTGGCCACTTTATCGCAACTGAATCATAAGAATCTCATACAATATGAATGTGTTTTGTGCATTAAACGTAAAGAGGGTCTTTTGGTGTATCTTGTACAGGATTTTGTTTTGGGCACAAGTGTTTTTAGTATTTCCTCATCGCTGGGTTGGTGTATGGATGGTGTTCGGGGAGTGGCCAAGGGTGTTATAGATGCTTTAGTATTTTTACACAATAAAGGAGTTTCACACAGCCATCTTTTGGATTCTACGGTGTTTATGGACAATACGGGCACGATTAGAGTTACAGATTTCTCTATAGTCCCCAATTTGCTCGAACTAATAGGAGGTTCAGGACAAAGATCTACACAAGGAGATTTGCCAGCTTTGGGAGCTTTAGTTGAAAGCTTAATGAATACCCCCACATTTGAGATGAGAGATTTTGTAGATAAGTAAGTAGTTCAGATAATCGAATTATTTTTTAATTTTTTAATTTCCTTTTTATTTCTTATTTACAGATGTAATTCCGATCGCACTTTGTCAGCCTCAGAACTTTTAGAACATCCTTTCTTGCGCAGCTCCTTATTTACTGCAGATGATAAGGATAACCAACATTTAACTTTAGCCTTATCCCAACATCCTAATCAAAAGAAGCCCTCATTAGCCGTTGCTCCTCTTAATCAAAAACAAAGAGCTTTAGCTGTACCCAATACCCCACAAACCATAGCTCCCTTCACCATACCCTCATTGCCATCGTCTCAATCACGCCTGCGCACAGAATTCGAGGTACTCATGTATTTGGGCAAAGGAGCTTTTGGCGATGTCCTTAAAGTACGTAATATTTTAGACAACCGGGAATATGCTATTAAACGTATACCTTTACCGGCCCGCAGTAGACAACTATACAAGAAAATGACCCGAGAAGTAGAATTACTATCACGGCTAAATCATGAAAATGTGGTACGTTATTTTAATAGCTGGATTGAGAGCTGTAGTGATACAGATATCAAGGAAATGGATGATTTAATGTCGGGTGATTGGTCCGTAAGTCATCATGATAGTGTTAAAAGGCCCAAATCTCCTCAAGTGGCTTTGAATGGTGCGGAAACTGAAACAGATTCTTCCAGTCTGTGGAATAGTTACTTACCTCATATGGATGACTCCGATTCTGATGGAATTGAGTTTGTCGATTCGAATGGTGAAGTGGCCGTGTACGATGAAGATGACGATGATGATGGTAATGAGTCTGAAGTATCGTCAAATGTAAGCTCACCGAAACCTTTAATACAAATTATGTACATACAAATGGAGTTCTGTGAAAAATGTACACTACGTACTGCCATCGATGATAATCTCTACCAGAATTCCGATCGGCTATGGAGACTATTTCGTGAAATTGCAGAAGGCCTATCACATATACATCAACAGGGCATTATACATCGTGATTTGAAGCCGGTTAATATATTTTTAGATTCTCATGATCAAATAAAAATTGGAGATTTTGGTTTAGCCACCACCAGTTTTTTGGCCTTACAAGCCAACACTGAACAACATAATAATCATAATCATAACTCTCATATAACATCAACCGAAGATGGCACTGGTACTGGTAAAGTTGGTACAACCTTATATGTGGCACCCGAATTGACAGGCAATGCTTCAAAGTCGACATATAACCAAAAAGTCGATATGTATACGTTGGGCATTATATTGTTTGAAATGTGTAATCCGCCATTTGGTACGGGTATGGAAAGAGCAGAGACTATTATCAATTTAAGAAATCCTAGTATTAACTTTCCGGAGAACATGTTAAAAAATAATAAATACGAGAAAACAGTCAAGGTTGGTTGGTCTTATTTTATATATTTTATAAAAGTGAAATTAATTAATTAATTTTTAGATTTTATTTCTTTACGATCTAATCATTTCATATTCCTTCAATCATTTTTCATTTTTTAGCTTATTCGCTGGCTGCTAAATCACGATCCCGCCCAAAGACCTACAGCCGAAGAGCTTTTAGCCTCCGATCTAGTACCACCCGCTCAACTGGAAGCCAGTGAATTGCAAGAAATGATAAAAAATGCCCTAGCAAATCCTCAAAGCAAAGCCTATAAACATATTGTTGCCAGGTGTTTGCAGCAGGAAAGTGATGAAATTTTGGAACATACCTATCACATGGGTAGTAGTCGTGCCATGAAATCTTGGAATACACCCATTGTACTAGACAGTTTGGTGACTCTAAGTCCATTAATAGAATTTGTTAAGGGTAAAATAGTTTCACTATTTCGTAAGCATGGAGCTATAGAAGTTGACACCCCACTCTTATCACCCTTAACAAAACATACGAACAGTTGGGTAAATCATGTAAGACTCATGACCCATTCCGGTTGTGTAGTGGTATTGCCTAGTGATTTGAGAACAGAATTTGCCCGTCATATAGCCATGAGCGGTGTGAATATGATACGACGTTATTGTGTTGATCGTGTTTATCGAGAGGAGAAAGTGTTTAATTTTCATCCCAAACAAAATTATGAATGTGCTTTTGATGTCATCTCTCCTCATTCGGCCAGTCATTTAGTGGATGCCGAGTTACTATCGTTGGCCTATGAAATTGCCTCAGAAATACCAAATCCAAGGGAAAAGAATGTTATGATACGTATAAATCATACGAATCTTTTAAGGGCCATACTTTTGTACTGTAATGTACCCAAGGATATGTATGGGGATTTATTTGGCAATATATTGGATTATATAGAGGGCAGAATATCGAAATTTCAATTTTATTCCAGTGTTAATGTTATAATGGATAAAACGCGAACTTCGGCCACTTCCTTAATCGATTTATTATTGGCTAATTTCCAAATGAGTGGTAAAAATTGCGCTGATGATTCTCCTTTAAAATCCTTGATTCGTGGTAAAGGAGAAGCGGCCTCATTGGCTAAGGGAGCTTTAAGGGAAATGGAATCTATAGTGTTGCTTGCTCAAAGTCTAGGAGTAAAATGTCCCATACATATTTTTGCTGGTTTGCCCATAAGTTTTGAACGTGCCACTTCGGGAGGGATTGTCTGGCAAATGATAGCGGATTTAAAACCCAATCGTACTTCTAGACCTTCTGTGCTAGCTGTGGGAGAACGTTATGACAGCATGCTAATGGAATTTCAAAAACAGGCCCAAGGATTTAATCCTAATTTACCTAATCGTGGTATTAGTGGTGCTGGCTTATCATTCTCTCTGGACAAATTGGTGGCTGCCATGTTTTCGGAAGATTCACAAAAATGTCGTACCATAGATGTTGGAGTATGTGTTAGTGGTTCACGACCTCCTCTCAAGGATATCACCTACATTATGCGTTTGTTGTGGTCAGCGGGCATACGTTGCAGTTTCTTAGAGTCCATTACGAGCAGTGGTGATGAAGCTCAAGATTTAGCCAAATTGGGAGCTACACATGTCATTTTAGTGGCAGAAAATGGGGCATTACGTATACGTTCATGGGAGCGTGAACGTTTTCAGGAGCGACATGTTACTCGTACCGAGTTGGTTGATTTTATACAAAAAATGCCCCGTTCTTCTGAGGTCGCAATGAATTCGTCCAATGAAATTTCTATGCAACCGGCTAATTCGAATTATTACAGCGGAAGCTATGGTAGCGGAGGTGGTGGTGGAAATTTTGTTAGTGGAAGAGGAGACTATGGGCTGAGTACTTCGGCTTCGAGTACGAGTATTAAAAATACCTATAACTCGAGTAATTTGAGTAATTTGCCAAATGTCCAAGTCCAGTTTTTAACGCACGACAAAATGACGGCAAATTATCGTAGGCGTTTGGAGAATCAGGTTTGAATTTAAAATAAATTATCAAAGACATTGCTATCAATTAAAAAAAAAAAGTAGAAATTAAGGAATTATATCTAAATAAATTGTGATAACGTGTGAAATTTAACAAATTTCCCCGCTTTTAGGTCACCCAGCAGATGTCTTCAACTTTGGCACAATTTGTACGAAATGAAAACATTGTGGTCTTAGTGGTTGAATTGGCCCACTCCACCTTAAATGCAATAGTGGGCGCTATAAATCCTCGTGGTATTGGACATAAAGAAACTGACCATGAAATAAATTCCGTTATTGACAGGTAAATAACATTTTCTTCTTAAAAATATTTCATTTAAATTTTCTACCTCTTTCTAGATTTCCGAAACATCGTCGTTATATTACTGAAATATGTGATGAAGTTGTTGATTACTTAACAGATGCTAAAATAACAATAGTGGCCTTATATAGTATAACCGATTCCTATTATCGTGTTATAATTTGAATAAAGCCCACAAAAAGTGAGATTAAGGACCAATGAAAAATTATGCAAACGAAAGCAGCCAGAGAACATCTAATAAATACAAGAAATATTTAAGAGATTTATGATTTATATTTTATTTTCAGTTTGTCATTAAAATGCTTCTAAATGCTTCCTATTTCAATGAATAAGACTTAGTAATTTCTTTATCAATACCAGAGATTTAAAGTTCTAAAAAAACAAGAAAAACTAATTTTAAAATTTGGCAAACAAGCATAAGAAATAACATAACAAGAGTTAACTAACAAATATTAAAAAAAAAAAACATTTTGTTATATTGATAATTCTTAAACATTATGAAACATTAAGACTAAAGGCAATGCCAACATACTGTTTTAACACGATTCCCTACAGTTTTTGTATTAATTTGAAATTTTAATTCGAAAATGTATCCTGGAAGGTTAGTGTGTAATTCGATTCGAATGAAAACTCATTCGAAAGTCAATGTATTTTGAATACATTTTCAAAAGCTTTTCTTTTCGGATCGAAATACATAATAACATCCCTGAGGTGTTAATCTTTGCCTTTATTTTATTTTTTTTCAAATTTTAAATGCCATTTTTAGAATTTAATTTTTTTGTTTTCTTTTATCAAATTACTTTTTAAATTATTAAAATATAAAAAATATTGCAAATATTTTGGAATGAAGCCAAAATTTATTTAATTAGTTTCTTTTTTTTTTTTCTAAAAATATTTCTATATTTCTTCTTTTTAATTTATGTTAATTTTTTAATTATTATTTATTTTAATTTCTTTGCATTTTAAAAATATGCAAAATTTATTATTATTTTTTATATATAAAAATAAAATTATAATGTAAAAATGAAAGAAAACCATTTAAAGTTTTTTTTACAAAAACAATACTTAAAATAATTTAACAATAACTTTTCCTCGTAATAATTATAATCTAAAATTTATTTTGTAAATTTGGTTGATGTATGAGATTAATGAAATTTTAAAACTATGATGGAGGTGTTTTTGAACTTTCAGTTTGTGATTCTTCTTGACTTTCACTTTGATCGGCTAATTTGGTAGCTGTCTCAGTAGAGCTCTTATTAAAGCTCCTTACTAGGCGTGTAGTAGGTTGAAGAACTTTTCGAGACAAACGCATAAATCCAGAAACAGGATCTCTGCCAAAATATTTAACTTGAATCTCTTGACCCACTTCTAAACCCAAAGCTGAAGGATGAGCGACTTTCCTTTGATCTAATTGAGAGTTATGCAGCAGAGCTGGGGGCATGCCGGGATAGAGAATAACCATGACGCCAGTATCTCTAACTTCAGTAATAGTAGCTGAATATATGCCACCAAATTCCAAATCGGGTATTCTTTCTTTGCTCACCAGAAAAGAGTCAATCATTTCTTTAGCCTCATGCATGGCCGATTGGGAAGGAGCAAAAAGTGTAAATGTTGTTTCGTCTTCAGTGGTGACAGTACAACCTGTTTCTAGATAAATTTTTCTGAGATTAATACCACTAGGACCAATAAATTGTGCTCTTTGTTGTGGCTCGATTTGCAAACGTTCTGTTACAGGCCAACAATCTTTTTTGGTTTTCCTTGGCTCTGCTATGGCTTCGGACATTATGTCCAATATACGTGATTTGGCATCTGTGGCTTTTTGTAGAGATTCCATAACAACTTTTAAGGGTATACCAGGTATCTTTAAATCTGCTTGTATAGCTGTAAATCCTTTTCTTGTGCCTGCTACTTTCATATCCATATCGCCCATGTAATCCTCAATGCCCAAAATATCCGTTAATATGCGATAGTCTTGTAGATGTTTCGTATCATTATTTTCATACTTCGTCACTAAACCAATAGCTACACCGGCAGCTCTTGCAGTTACTGGCACTCCGGCATCCATGAGGGCTAAGGAACCACCACATACTGTTGCCATAGAACTAGAACCATTCGATTCTAAAACCTCCGAAGTCAGTCTTACGGTAAATGGATAATCGTTGGGCAGCGTGGGTAATAAAGCCTTTTCCGCTAAAGCGCCATGTCCAAGTTCACGACGGCCTACGCCACCTACACGACCCACCTCACCGGTGGCATAAGGCGGGAATTCATAGTGCAGCATAAAGTTTTTAGCTTTAACACCTCTAAAAAATATTAATTGTTAACTTGTAATATTAAAAATAGTCAAATCGTTACTAACGTTTCCAAAGCTGATATTGTGTCCAGTTTCATAGCCGATTCTTGAGAATCTAAAGACACTGTGCAGAATACTTGTGTTTGACCTCTTTGGAATAAAGCCGAGCCATGTAAAGGTTTATACAAATCCACCTAAATAACAAAAAAAAACTTATGTATATTTCCTTCATTATGTTATAAAATAAAAATTTTTACCTGACAATTTATTTTTCGTAAACTATCAAAATCTCTGCCATCACATCTTAGCTCAGTTTCGAATATCAGTTCCCTGAACAACGACCGACACAAACGATTAAATTCTTCAGCAATCAGTGATGGTTCTGTATCGGGATAACTAGACCATACTTTGTCAATTACATTTGTTCTCACTTCATTTACCGCCTGATCACGGGATAACTTGTCATGCCCAGCATCTTGGAATATTTCACGTAAACGCATTTCACTCATTGTGCGTACAGCTTGTGTAATTTCCTCATTAACTTCGGGAAGATTTTGTACACTTTGTTTTTCTTTACCATAAGTTTTACGTAAACTTTCAATTTCATTTATAATGCTTTGGGCTTCTTTTGTTCCCTGTTTAATGGCTTTGAAAAGATCTTGTTGTAAAACAACATTCCCTTTACCCTCCAACATGACAACTAGGTTTTGTTTAGTGGCCGTTACAACAAGATCCAGTTGGGATGATTGAAGTTCACGTCTTGTAGGATTGATTATAATTTCGCCATCACAAAGGCCTAATCTGAAAAATTAAACAGAATTTGAAAAATAATATTTTTGTTTTTTTTTTTATTTTATAAATAAATTTAATTATGTAACACTTAATTACCTTACTGCACCAATTGGACCATTCCACGGTATATCACTCATACTCAAAGCCAGTGAGGCAGCATTGATGGCCAAAACATCCGGAGAATACACGGCATCCATGGCCAACATATTGCAAACTAGCTGTGTTTCCGTTCTATACTCATAGGGGAACAAGGGACGCACGGAACGATCTATAAGACGGGCCGATAAAATCTCCTTTTCCGAAGGACCCATTTCACGACGCATAAAATTTGTGGGTATTCTACCAGAAGCAGCATTTTTAAGTCTATAATCTACTACCAAAGGCATAAAATTTGTACCCGGTGTGGGTTTGGCTTTAGAAACGGCCGTGACCATAACAGCCGTATCTCCCATCTCACAAACAGCAGTGGCATTAGCAAAGCGGGCATATTTTCCCGTAGACATTAATAAATTTCTCCTGTTAAATATATTTACATATTTAATTGACTATTTAAAAAATATATTTTAACAAATTTACCCATTTGAAAATTTTACTTCTAATTGTGGTATATCCGTACTGAAGGAACGTATAAATTTGTTGATATTCGTGCTATTACGCGCACGAAAATTTAAAAGTTTTAAATAATTTAAAGAATATTTCATATTTCCTATACAAATTTTTGGGAGAATACTAATTAATTTTAATTAATAAAAAAGTTATAAAGTAATTTCAGTAATAATATTAAGTAAAAAACTAAAAAAGCCGGAATATCAGTTGTCAAAAAAATCTAATTAGAACAGCTGATCCGTGCACATGTAGTAGAAGAAATTAAAAGAAAAATATCAAAACAAAAAGCGACATCTGCAGTGTAAATGAAAAAAACTAATACAGTGATGTCCAAGGTAGTGTTGATAACATTGAGATAGCAGTAGTTCGCAGAGTGCTTCTATTGTTTCTAAATTCACTGCACTGCTTTCAGAGTCTCAAATACACAAGTAAAATAAAGCAAGTAGATGGTTGTAAATTTTCGCTGCATTACTCTAAAATGCAATTATAACGGCAGTAAAAATTATTCTGTCAATGAAAAGCTGATAATTTTTGCTGACAAGGCGTTATTTAGGAATTAAATATTAATTATTATGGCAGAACAATAAAAGGGGTAATGCAGTGCAAATATTTTCACAATATTGACTTTCCGTCATTCAATCGAATAAGATTCAAATATTTCACTCATAACGTTTTTCTATTTAAAGATGTATTGCTCTTAAAGAAAATATGTGGTAATTTTAAACAAGAAATTCAACAAAATGTTTGTATCATTTTGATATATCTAACAGGAAAAGCTTAAAGGCTCAGCTACATAGAATAACTGCGTTTCAACCGCGACTTACAGCTGTAGTAAAATACATGCATGTAAATGCAACGGAAACAAATCGAAATACCAAACTTCTGCGTGAAGTACTTTAAAGATGAAAAATGTTCAAGTTTGAAGTGCCTAAGTACGTAAATACATTTTAACGGGTTTTTCATGTCATTTTAAAATTGTTTCCATAAGTCGACAATTAAATTGCAATTTATTATTTCAACTAAGAATATAATTAAATTTTTGCATTCTTATATATTAAATAGAAAGAACTCGCACGTCTACAAAAACACGTCTACAATTCCTTATATTTTGTTAGTGTAAAACTACTCCCCACAATGTCAAAATGATATGAACAGAAAATGGGAAAATAAATGAGAGGAATAGTAAAATACTCACGAAAAAATTCTACATAGGAATACATAAACAATTTGACAGTACCGCGAGGCATGTCGATGAAAAATTGTAAAACAGCTGTTCTTGCGAGTATACTTTCTAATTATACTATGATTTTATTATATAAAATTTTAATAACAAAATTACGCAACGATTAGGCTATTACAATTAAAGCGTTGCGTAGTTGTCTGTCGCTGTTGAAGCGAATGTATTTTATGTAGTTGAGGTGTTACCCGCTAACTTTCGGAAAAATCTTTAGTACTTGGCTTGTTCATCAGATTTTTTGGACGCGTAGAAAAGACAAATAGGTGTTTTTCATCAGCCGAAGGTATTTTGAAAAGATTTCAGTGTCAGAACTGCTCCAGCTTGAAATATTACTTACTTGAAATCAATGTTCAGCCGGCTAATAGCCGATTTTGAGCCGTCGCCGCTAACTTTTAGCAAAGCCGCCGCCGTCGCCGTTAAAATCCTTCGGCGCAGGTCTCTGTTCGGTGTTGTACAACAAGAATAGTCAATGTCGAATTGTCGACAAGTAAAAATTGGTTTTTCTTTGCTCGTTGTTAGTGCGCGTTGTCCGTCGTTGATTAAATAGAAAAAAATTAAGAAATTAATAGTTTGCGCTGGATCCCCAAGGTTTTAAATTGTTTACAAATAGCGTGGATATAAGAAAAATTATTTAGCAAATAAATAAAACGTGTCGCTTCCACAGAAAATTTCCATTAAAAATGTTACATTTAGGAAAAAAGTGCCAATCACCTGTAAAAAAGATAAAAAGTAAAAGAAATTAAGAAATAAGAAATATTGTGTTGGTTGAACTTAAATTGAAATTGTGTTTTCTTCACCATCCACATTAAAATAATACAAGTGTGGTGACAACAACCAGCCACCAGCAGCCACCAACAAACCAACCAGTGAAAAGCTAGCCAGGCAGGCATACAAGTACAAATATCAATACACATTAAGAAAATAAATTCAATGAAGAATAAAAGCAGAAGACAACAAGAAATAAAATAATTAAAAAAATGTGCAAAAAATGAAATAAATTGTAAAACAAAGTGGTAAAAAAATAATATTACAATAACAAAAAGTATATGAAAAATTCATACGCCGCTAAACGTTGTCGTCGTCGTTTAACAAACGTTAACGCAGAAGTATATGTATGTGTTTTTGGTGTGCTTCTTATTTAATAAAAAAAGAAAATTAAAAAATTAAACAAATTTAACAAAATTTCTAAATTGATTTTTATTGTAGTAAACTTAGTGAAGGGGAAAGATTGTTTGTCAAAATACACACCCTTTTTTTCTTCCTTTTCTGGTGTATGTATGAGTGAGTGTGTGTGTGTGTTAAAAATTTTATGCAAAGTGTCAATAACACCAAAAAAATAAAAAAAAAAGAAATAAAAATAACAAGAACAACAGCATTCAATTGTTATTATTCCTTTAACAAGAAAGTATTTGTACAATATCTGCAGGTTGGCAGTTTTTAGTGGCTGTTGTAGTATATTTTGCGATTTTATTAAAACAAAAAGAAATCAACAAAATAAAATAAAACTAGAAAAAAAATTGTAAAAGTTTGTTGGGTGTTTTAACTGCCCACTGATTAATTGTTTTTTTGTGTGTGCGTTATTTCTTCTTATATTGTCACTTAATAAGTGTACAAAACAAAAACAATTGCCATGATCAACAAAATATAAAACAACAAAAGATAAAAATAAAAAATAAGAAAAAAAAAAAAACAAAAACATTATTGCAATTGTTTTATGTCATTGTGTGTATTTTTCATTTTGACAAAAATCAAAAAATAACAAAAACTACTTTTTGATGTTTTCTTCAATATTTTAAAAAAATAAAATCAAATAAATTGTGTGTTAAAAAAAAAAAACAAATAAAAAATTCGTGTGGGAAAATAATAAAGTTACAAAAAATAAACGAATGTATCTTGTTAAACAGTTAGTTACCGGCTTATTGACTGCTGCTGCTCACTAAACTTGAGTGAACATTATTATTGTAGTTGCTGTTTCTTTATAAAACGAGTTTCAACAAAATAAAAGTGAAAAATAAATATTTGCCAAGAATTTTACAAAGTGTGACTAAAGTAAATACGAATTGTGTTCTTTTCAAGAAAAGGTAAGTGCTTTGCTTAAAAAGGGAATAACTTGTAAATTGTGAAATAAAAAATCATACTTTTTTAAGACTTACATACATGAAACTAAGCATAGAGTAGACACTGTTAGATATTTCATTTTTTTAAGATAATCATTTTTGTAAGTTCTTATTAAGGTAAAAAGTTATAAAAATGAGAACTGCGCCATGTACTTTATCAATATGTATCCATATACATGTACATTACAGTTGGCTTTGAAAACGCCTTTTTGGAAAAACTCTTCCAAATGATGCCTTTTCAAGAGCTGAATATGGATAAAATATTTAATTTTTTTTAAACATCTTCGACATGAACTAAATATGTTGTGAGTGTCATGCATGGAATACAATAATCGTTCGATTGCTTGAAGAATACCAAAAGATAAGAAAGAAATTTGATAAATTTACTATTAATCTATTACCTTAAATCACTCTTATAATGCCGTTAAATTAAAGCATGAAATCATATGTATGTATTTTGTAAAAACATAGGAAGAACATTAACATTTTACTGTATATGCAGATATAAAATATGACATATGTATATAACTGTTGCCGAGTCCAAGATATTTTCGGATAAAAGAGGCACTTGCTTTAAAGGAGTAGAATATCAATTTTGATTTAAACGGTTATGTCGCGATTAAAGCGCGAAATTCGTACGTAGTGTGGCTGTATTGTCTATTCAACGAATTTAAGAGAAAAAATAAGAAAAACACAGACAGATGAATGCATGCTACACTATTTTTGTAATCATTCTCTAATAAATGTAGATTTTATATAAATCTTCCCTAAAATTTATCCCTTGTGTTTCAATTTTTCTTCTTGAATTTCAGTTTTGTTTGTTGTAATCAAAATCTTTTAAAAATCCCAACAATTATCTTTAGGAAAGTGTATTCAAGTTATTTGTGCAAAACATTTTTCGATTAATAGAAAGAAGCTCTTTATATATTTATATAATTAAATTAAGAATAAAGCAATACAAGCTGCTAATCCATCCACATTTTTGAATACCATTTAAAGATTCCATAAATTCCAAGACGTATTGCCATCAGATTAATCCGTTGAAAGAAGCCATCACATTTTGGTGGAGGTGGATGGTTTATATGACATTTAGAATTAATAAAAATAAAATTACAGGCTCCGCTGTACAATAAAATGCAAGAAGGGTTTAAGAGATTCATTGGTTGAATCTCAAACAATAACTTATATATATTTAAAAGCACTTGTATTCAACCAAAAATAAGGCAATTAGGTGCCGCACGAACTTAAGAGACATCGAAAAGGATATTGCATATCTGAAATTCTACTTCAGTTCCACGAAATGCATTCGTGCCGGTAAATTTTACTAGAGCATATGTGCGACCAGTCAAAAACTATTTAAAAACGAGAGAAAAACTATAGTCAGCCAAGTCCGACCATAGAAAACTGGAGCTAAAGATTAGGCCAACACTTTTGCTAAATGTAAAATAAATCATACAAATATAGAACACTGCATTGATACGATTTTATGATAATTTTAGTGCGATTCCTGGAGCTACCCAGCAAAAACTTTGCTTTCCTGGTTAGCTAGAGGTATAATTGGAAATAAAAATAAACTACTTATTTTTTGTCTCAATAACTAGTTATTTTTGTTCGAGTTGTCCATGAATTCTAGT
>MINK01188174.1:0-15315 GCA_001735545.1 Phormia regina
ATATCATCATATTGCCATCATATGGTAAAATATCAGTTTCATCATTAGAATTTATCTCGAGAATATGGGACGAGATCAAAGAATTTTTAGGAGTTTCAATTGTTTCTTTTCTTGCAAAATAGTTTGTCATCAAACTTTGAGATTTTAAATTTTTATGTTGCTCAACAGTTGTATAAGTTGTATAATTTAAAAACAATAAAAGGCTAAAATAAAAAAAACATCTAAAATTTTAAAATCTGTTAAAATTCTAAAAAAAATCGTTTATTTGAAAACCGTAACAATTTGAATCCGTATAAAACGAGACCTGAGTGTATTTGGAAACAACAAAGTCGAGTTCTCAACAATTTTCAAACCAAATAGTCCATTTCAATTTTTTTTCGATTGTCCGATTGTTCGGACAAAATTTTTCAATCTGGCACCACTTAGAAAGAAACAGATATCAAACATGGCAGCTGTTGCACGACGAACAGAGGCCTGCATCGACTGATCTGGCCGTCTGAGTTGAGCCGCCGGAGATTTTTCAAAAGCCGCCGCCTTAAAAATTTAAATATCGTGACTTCAATACAGCCTCCGATTTTTTTAAACTCCATATCCGGCAATACTGTTTTTCACCTACAATGAGGACTGCAAATCTCAATGAGTAAAACTAATAATAAGATAATAATAAAAAGAATTATGCTGAAAATATATATTTGTTTTAAGTAATAACCATAGATTATAACATAGATATGAAGTTCAGTTGTCAAAAACATAAGTCGATTGTCAAAAAAACATGAGTCTAAGAAATTTCATTAAAAATAACAAATTTCATTAAAAATAAAAACAATTGTAGTATGTGTGCCTTTTTGAGTAATTTTTTTCAATTGATTTTTTTTTTAAGCTTCATATCTATGTCATTAATCTATGGTAATAACTATAATTTATATGAAACAAGTTGTTTAGTAAAGATAAAATAAAATAAAAAATTTAAAAATAAACTTGGTTAACCGACAGAAAATAACCGATACGAATATGTAGTTCGAAAATAAAAACTATTTGAGACCGATTGGATTTTTAACAAGCCAAAACCGGTTAAACGTTTCCGAGGTTTTATTAAACTATTCCATTTTTATCAGTTCTTTCAAGAATCTACCTAATAAAAACCTTTGCTATCCGACAAATATCGTAAAGATTACAAATAATGTATAACTCTGCCGGCTATAAGCAGTTTTCAGACAAATAATAGCCGATTTTTAGACGCCGTCGAAAATTTTTACTAAAGTTGCCGGCGTTAAAATTTCTCGGCGCAGGTCTCTGATGACGAGTTGAAAAAAAAACAAGTATAGCAGCAGAGCACTAAAAAATTAAAACAAATTCATCAATAAAATAATATAATTTTTGAAAATAAAACAAACGAAAATAAATAACAACAATTAATAACAATAATTAACGAATTAATAAAAATGAAACAAAAAGAATTGGTTTGTTAAATTAACAAAAGAAGAAATTAAAAAAGAATTTGTCGTAATAAAAAGAGAAAGAAAGAGAGCAGTAATTTGCTATGTCATTAGTATGGTGAAGTTTGAGAGAGAGAATCAAATAGAGTTTTTTTTATCGTACTATGCAGGCCAGAAAAAAATAAGAAAATTGTGTGTTAATAATTTTTGCATAGAGTGAAGAAAGGAAAAAAGTATTTAGATAAATTTTATTGTGTGTGAAAATAAATAAAGATAAAATTAAATAAAATTATTTATTAACGACGATTAAAAGCAATTAAGATGAAATTGTCATGAAGAATGTTTCGTGGAACGGCAAAAATTGAAAAAGTGTAAACAGCTGACGACAACGGTGACGACGACTACGTCAAATGCTGCTCTAAAACCCCTACGCCCACCGCGGTTGTTGTTGGTTATGATTGAGTGAATCACTTTCTGTTCGCTTCAATTTTGTACATAAAAAGTTTTTTCTTGTTAATTTTTTTAAAGTGCAGTTATTTTTTTTTCTTTTAAACATACTGTGTAATGGACACTGAACTTGATGATGATAAAGTAATTAACATAATTGGTTACTCCAAGTAATTTTATTTTAAATACAAAAAGAATATAAAAATTAAAAGAAGAAACACGAAATATAAGAAAAAGGAGGAATTCATCATCAAATCACGTAAAGTTTTCTAGTAGAAGAGTCTCGTCACGGTGAAAGTAAGCGGAAAGAGGGCACAAATATATTTTTATTATTTATTTCGATGTGGAAACGCCTGCCTGCCCTGCTGTGTGTGTGCAAAAGTTGTCCAAAAAAGTAACAGAAAAAAAGAAGTAAAAAAGACGACAACAACGAAAATAAGCAAAAAACATAGGTGAAAAGTGGAAGAAGAGGAAGAAGACGAAAACACTCCTCTGACTTCATAAGTTCTGCTTGCTCGCTGTCGACAAAATCATTTACGCAGCCAGCCATTGTCGCTGCTGCTGCAGCGTTGTCTTTTTCTTTTGACTAAATTTGAGGAATTGTCTTACAGCCGAAAAAATAAATAAAAATCATCGCATAATGGACGAAACACAAGAAATTCGTCAGGTATGTTGCAAAATTTGTATGTATGTTCATAATTGAATAAATAAATAATAAATTAATATTTAAGGAAATGTTATTTTTCTTACTATCAATATATTAAAAATCTTTCTCATTATTATTGAAAATTATACGAAAGTTTTCTTTTTGTTAGAAAGAACAATTAAATTATAATGGCAAAATCCTAATAAATTAAATATAATACTAAATATTTTCGGTATATAATACATTTTTCCGTACCTTATATTAATTGTCCAATGGTATATTAGAATTTTGTCTTTCTAAAAATGACATGAGCTTTCCAAATGAAATGTATGTATATAACTTAGCCATCACATGTTGTATTATTTGTAATCATTATTCATCAGGGAAAGTCAAACTTGTAAAGTTGTTATAAGGTCATTAAAATCAAACTTTACCGAAATATTTGTTTTGAAATATAACCTAAATCTTCTCAATCATTCAACAAGGTATGAAATATATAGTATTAAAATCCCTAAATGGTACCAATGCACATATAGTTCAGAATATACACTTTTATTCCTGTTATCCTATAGTAACTACTAGCATTTATTTACTTTAATTTTTCTATAGATTTAATTGTTCAATAATGCAATTCTTTGTACCATTTCTACAAATTCGCTCAATTTAATTATCCCAATTCAATATTGTTCGTTAATTTAAAATTTGTCTTGTTTTTTGTATCTCTCGACCAGTTTTTAATACATTCCAGTTTTATCAAAGTTAGTCAATAATATTACCTATATATTAAAATATGCATACAATTATATTCATACATACAACTACTTTGTACATTTATAATCTATTTTTTAACAAACAAAACACAAATTTTTGTTTTATTATTAACATTATTTAAATGGTGGTGTCATTCGCCTACATCTATTGCCAAAAGAGTGGCTGTCAACTTTTTTTCTGTAGCACTCATACACAACACAACAACATTTTACACGAAACACGTAACATGTTGAATTTGTTCCCCCTGCTCATATAATAAACCATTCATTCATTCATTTATGCCCCAAAAGACCCTTCTGTTAGTCTCAGTGATCGTATATTTTTCGCATGTTTAGCCAAAAGTATATACATACACATAGACTTATTTTCAAATCTATATGCGTTTAATATATGTATAATAATATTTCTAACAATAATTCTCAGAGCATATTTTTACATTTGTATCAATCGCTCATCATCGACAAAGCTGATCGAGTGTAATTTAAGTTTTATCGTCATAATGGTCGTCTATCATATAAATAAAATGTAGACTTTAGAACAGTATGGTACAAAATAAAAGCAATACTATTCATAAATTTTTACTGATTTATGTATTATTTCAAGAAGTAGAAACATCTTCAATCTAAAACTTAACTTTTTAGTTTTATTTACTGTATGTGAGATTTCTCGGAAATGTTTACATTTTGTCGAAAGACAAATAGTAAACAGTCAAATGCAGCATTTCTTATAGAACGAAATTAGAATAAGACTTGAATGTTTATATTCTTTCTATCAATATATCAGTTATTTTGAAAAACATCTTGTAAAACACTTAATATATTTAATCTAATAAGAGTGCTTTTATTTTAGACATTAATGTATTATATACCGAAATGTTAACATATTTACATAGGTATGGGTTTTTGATTTTGTGTGGTATGAGTTAAAATGATTGTAACTTGTACCTAAGAACACCTACATACTCTAATCTTCATTGCAATAATCTTAAATGTCTAATAAGTATGTATAAACAAACAAACAAGTTATTATTTTATTTTTGTCTATTGGATAAAAATTATGGTCAAATATGAGTCTCCCTAATTTTGTCACTTTGTTTTTATTTGACAAAACGCTGACATAATTTCTATAAACAGACAAACAAAATTTGCTATAAGAAAATGTTTTCCTTAACATAGGGCATTTATATGTACATACATATTTATGTACAAAAAATAATCGTGAATAAGATATATTTATAATTTTTCTATTTATTTTATATGTTATATTGTTAGGCTCGCTATCGTGCTTCTGTGAAATGGTTACTTTCAAAGGCATATAATAATCGCGTACCAGACAACCTTAAAGAACCCTTTTATCGAGATCATGAAAATCAAGAACGACTTAAACCGAAAATTGTAGTCGATTTAGGAAATGCAACATTATATTGCCAAACCTTGTCGAATTTATATTCCGATCCAAATTACCAAAGCCTTAATCATTGGTCGATATTGCAAACATTGGCACGTAAAGGAGTGCCAGTCAATGAATCGCCCGATATGCCTCTAACAGAAACAGTATTGATACAAACAAATCCCTTAAGAATTGTAAGTGTTTGCAAAATTGATAAGTTTAATTATATTTCTTACACATGAAATATTTATACAGGTGGGTCATATGGCAGTTATAGAGGCTCTAATGATGTTATATGCAAAGGAAATTACTTCAAATGAACGTATTACAAATGCCATTAAAAGAATATCTGGTAATAGTGATCAACCTGTTACGACAGTTAGTGGCAACATAGAACATACTATATTGTCGTGGGTGTCTCATACTTGTGCCGCTCTAAAGAAGCGGATAGAACGTGACATACAAATGAATCCCGAAGATGAGAACGTGAGTACAAAGGCATTTTTAATAACATAATTTAGTCATGTTTTTTTTAATACAGGGCAAACGTTTGCAATCTCCCGAAATACCGCCTGTTCGTGACTTTCAAGATCTTTGCGATGGAATTTGTTTGGCACTTTTAATATCCTATTATTGTCCCAAGGTAGTGCGTTGGACTGATGTTCGCATTAACTATTTACCGGCAGTTGAGGATTCCATACACAATGTTTTGCTAGTTAGCAATTTTTCTCAAAAATATCTGCCATATAATGTGTTCCATATGCTTCCCGAAGATGTAACCTACATGAGAGGGTATATATTATTTTTCAATGATTGTTACAATTTATTTTTAAATTGTGTTTTGTGTATTTTTATAGATCAATGCGTTTAAATTTGCTTGTTCTTTTGGCTGATTTGTTTAATTTGTTTGAAATACATCCTGCAAATTGTGTCACTTATCCTGGCATGGATTCTTTGGGTAAGTTTAGTTTTTTTTTTATTTAATTATTATTTTATTTAATTTTTACTATCTTTACGTTTTGCTTGTTTATTTTTTTATTATTTTGGAAGAGATATACATACATATGTATTCGGTTGGTAATGGTCTATATGTATATAACAAAAAGTATTTATATGAAATGATTTGGTTATAATCAAAATACGTTTTTTTAACAAATTGAAAAAATATGTAAAGTTAATAAAATGTCTAGAAAATTTCGGGTGCAGAAGCATAATATAAATTCAATTTTGGAGAGTATTAATAATTGATAAATATCTGTGATTTCAATCTACAGTATGGTTGGAAGTTATATTAAAATTTGCATTGGAATTGAATTCCAAATTGCATTGTTTTTATTTCGAAAAATCATTAGAATTTTTGAAGATAAAAATTGAATTCGAACTTCTGTAGTTAACGAAGTATACATTGTTAATCATTAACAGTATTTTGTTATGAAACAAATCATTTCTTTGAAATATTTTACAAACTTTTAATAAACTCGTTTTTTTATCACTATCACCACTTTATCATAATAAATTTACACTAAGCTAAAATTCCTATAAAAGATCGCTAAACATATAAGAAAAGTTTAACCTGTATTTGTAACTAAATTTGTTTGGCAAGTGGTGATTCGGTAATAGAATATTTTAATAAAAATTATCTAAAAAAAACTATAGCAAAGATAATAAATTTTAACTTTGACACCATATTGTATTATTTAAATAATAGCATTATTCTGTGTATTCTGGCTAATAAAGAAACACACACATATTTATTAGAATTTGTAAAGTTAAATGTAAAGAACTTTGAAAGTTGACAATCTGCCTTCATTAAATGTTGTACAAATTGCATTGCATAATTGTTGTTATATTGTCCAGTTAGTAATTCCAATGAATGTCTTGTGTTTGCATATCAATACTGAACTACTCCCCCGAACGTCGTGTACAAAAAAAAAAAATGTGTTTATAAAATAAACTCCTGTTACATATTGCAACTATATTTTCTTGTCCATTTGTTTTTTACATACAAAATAGGTGTTTTATACAGAAAAAAATAATTGTTTGTTTTTATAAATAAAATAAAAAAATAAAAAACATTTAAAAAATTATTCTCTTTTATCTTCTCTCTTCTTTCTGGTTTCTATTATAAACAATACAAAAACTAAAAAAATGTGTGTTTTTAAACATATAAAGAGATCATCGCTAAACAGAATGCAGGTGCCAATGAACACGGAATTTATCATCGACGCGGTTTAACTATGCCTACTGTAACGCCGATTCCCGACTTAAGAAGTGAATTAGATCAACCTTCTACATCACCATCGACCAGACCTCAATTTCAAGGTCAATATTGAAATTTAAAAGGGATTTTGAAAGAAATTCTTTTAGTGTTTGTTGTTTGTTTCTAGTTTCGCATAAATTTTACAAAATATAAAAACACAAAACATCACAATACTACTTTTAATTTACTTCATTTCTAATTTTATTTATAAATTATTGTGCTTGTTTTCTTTTTTTTTTTTTAAATATTTCGTTTATTAATAATTTATATCCATATATCTAGAGCTGCATGTCTAATTCTATTTTAATACACTTATGTTTTTATTGTTTTTTAACACAGCATCATAATACTCATTCACAATACTCGTTTATACATTCATATATTCCGATCTATAATATATTTTCATTAGTGTGACCCATTAAAAAATATCACCAAAAAAATCTAAATATTTATGCTCCCAAGACATTATTAGGTGTATACCCTGTGAGAATTTGTGAGTGTGTGTGTGTTTCTTTAACATAGTGCATAATTTTTCGACGACATTTTTTTTTTAATTATTAGTGCTTTATTTGTTAGTGAGTACATCATTTAAATTTTTTGCTTTTCAAATATAAATGAAAAACAAAGTAAAAACTGCTCCATCAAAAAAAAAAAAAAAAAAAAAAAAAAAAAAAAAAACTGCCCCAAAAAAAAAAAAAAAAAAAAAAAAAAAAACAATCACCCTGTTTCTAAACATATTTAAGATTTTCTTTTAGTTAAAGTTTTTGCATTTTTTAATTTGAAATTATTTATAACATTTAATTTTTTTCCCATTTGTTTTATTTAAATAAATTTCAAATTTTTAGTTACCTATACAAATTCTGCAAGTGGTCTCATTATAAACAAACCAGCACCCTCCTCCATACAACCATCATCAGCACCATTATCACAATATGATCATCAACAAATGGCTGAAAATTCTCATTTTGAAAACGAAGGTAAACAACGTTATTGACAGGCAGTTTGAATTTTTTCCAAAAGTTTTTTTTTTTAATCTTCAGTTGTTATTATTGTGTACTTGATTTGATTTTTATTTAAATTTTATTTTATTATTAGCCTTCGTTGTACACAAATCACGTGGTATTACCACATTATCATCCATGCATATGCAGCAACAGGATCCCTTAATGCCAGCACGTTTAAGGCAGGCCAAAGAAAAGCAAAATACCGAATCAAAGGCCGATGAAAGAGGTTCGTTTTTCGGTTTTCTTTCTTTCATTTCTCATTTGCCAATCAGTTGAAATTTTCTTTTAATTTGTAATATCGTAAAACAGCAAAAAAAAAATATATATATCGTAAAGTTACAAAAATTAAAAACTATTTTATTATTCTTAAATAGGTGACAATGTACCAGCTGGCCGGCCGAGCAATTGGGATCAACATCGTCGTCCCAGTTATGCTGGTATGTATTGGATTTCTTTTTGAAATGTACACAATCATTAATTTAAGAAACAAATTTTCTAGGTCGCAGATCACGTCGCAACTCTTCTAGTGAAGATTCACAATTGACTATTGAAAACTTTGGCGGCTCCCAGGATCAACTTAATAATATTGAACGTTTTGAAAGAGATCGGGAACGAAAATTATCTAATACTACTATAGGTATATTTTTAAGATTCACATTTAGATTTTGTATAACTTATGACAAATTGAATTATTTTCTTTTCATATTTTAAGAACATGTGGTACCCGTTAGATCATCGATTGCCGATGCTCGTGGCACTTTGCAATTAGGCTATGATACCGATTCAGGGTCAGAAAAACAAGATCGTGATACAGAGAAACAAGAACCACTCAAACGCCAAGCCAGGTACAAAACATTATATTTTTTTAAATAAAGTTTTATCATTATTTAAATTAAATTTTTTTTTTTTTTGTAGCTGCGATAATGTTAATTTTGCATCTAGTGCACAAAATAAAAGTAATAACGCCATTAACACCCCACAAAAGCATTCCACTAGTCCAGAATTGGTTAACGAAGAGCCGTTACGCGATCCAAATGCAACACTCACTAGAAAGTCTTCAAATGCCAGTATGAATATGAAAACTTCTAATTGGCAAAATAATCAATGTGGTAATTAGGATTATTTTATTCAAACTTTATCTATTGCTTTTTATACTTTAAAAATTTTAGACACATTCGATGATGATACACGTTCGTTGGAGAGCACTTACAAACTTAATACTATACGAATGAAACTGGAGGAGAAAAGGAAGAAAATTGAACAGGATAAACAAAGAATTGAAATGGCTCTAATGCGACACCAAGAAAAAGTATTTTAAGTTTAATATCTCTATTGTGAAGAAGATGATATTAAAATTATAATTTATTTTCAGTTAAATCAAGATGATTATATGGACGCTGATTATATGAAGTGGGAAACTATGAGCAATGACTCAAAACGTACTTCCGACATAGATCCAAATGAACTAGATAAATATCAGGTTGGTATAATAGATGTTAAATCTTTCCTCTAGTTTATTATCGTGTGGTGGTTATGTAATGAAATTTTAATTTTATTTATATTTAACATTAAAAAATAGTTTAATTCATTTTTTATATAAGACTAAATATGTGAAATGTAGTAATCCTAAAAAAACACGATATTTTGTATTTTGTATAAAATTTTGTGTGTTGTTTTGTAATATTAAAATTAAATTTTTTAATACTATCGACAATAAATTATTAAATTACATATGTACATACATGGCTACGTAGTTGCAATCCAAAATTTTCTACAATATTTTTAGATTATGAATAATTCATTTTCGTTTTTAGTAAACTGTGCTTTTTTTGATTGTTTTGTATATAGTTTATTTTCTTGTTTTTGTTGTGAAGAATGTCTGCAAGCAAAAAGACATTTTCACAGGATAGTATTTTTGTTTTGAAATATGATTTTGAACAAAGTGTATGTTTGTTTTGTCCCACTGTAAACGTGATTAACTACATTTCTAACTTCTAAATCCTTTACATCATTAACTCACACACAGCAAAGCATCGCTATTATGAATATGAATCTTCAAGACATTCAACAAGATATACAAAGATTAGCTACGCAGCAAAATCAGATACAGGCCCAACAAATGCAAGCTCAACAGCTCCTGCAGGCCCAACAAATAGCAAATATGTTGAATCAGGTAAAATAAAAAATCACATAACGCACCTCAAAATCTTTCACATCTAAAACACACACATACACTCATGTCCATTTAACGTACATTATCATAGTTAGATGTTAAATGTTGTTTTTGATCAGATAGATTCCTGTAAATGTATCTGAATCTAATTCTAATTACAGTGTATGCTTTGTTAAAACAGACAAAGTAGACATTAATACACTTAATAATAAGTTTATTCGTATAAATAATACAGAACAATATCCATGCATTATGTTATTTTTGATTTATGCATTATTTATTGTTTTTATGTTTTTTCTTTATCTAAGCAACAACAAAATTTCGGCTCCCAACAGCATTTAGCCGATCCTTATCCAACCCGACCCTTACAACATCAGCCAAATTTTGGTTCGTCACCTCATTTGCCACAATCATTTAACACCGGTGTTGTTAATCCGTATGGTTCTAGACCTCCAAGTCGAGATCCATATCAGCAAATGCAAACCATGCCAGTGCAGTATATGAATGATAATGCTCCGTACATGTACGGGCAACAAGCTCCACCACAACAGGCCATGATGCCACAATCTCAATACAATACCATGCATCCTCATTATAATGACAACAATGCCGTGCCTTATAGCAGAAGTAACAACCATAGCTTCGGTGGGCAACAGTCGAATAATCAGCCACCGATGCAGGGTCATCATCCGCATCAACAATACATTCCTCGTCAAAGTATTTACGATGATTATCAAATACAATCGATGCATGGCCGAGAGCCAAATATGTCACCACAACCGAACAATTACTATGGTCATGAGCCTATAGTGCAACAACAGCAGTATCCTACGCAAAGAAGAACTTGGGCTCAACCGTCCTTTGATCCCATGCAAATGGTAGATGTTGTCGGCAATTCATGGCAAACTCAACGACGACCTCAAAAGTCTATTGACGGCGATGGCGGTGGTCCGAATTGGGGTAGTCCACAGACAGACAATAATATGCAGCACCACCGTTCATCCATACACCAAAACGGAGATGGTCCACTGCATCAAATGTATCCGGTGCACTCTTCTCCCTTACATAGTCAACGTATGTCTGTCGGCAATGGCAGTAGCGGAAGTGGAGGAGGTGTAGGTATGGGCGTACAGAGGCAGCAGTCTATGACTAATTTGAGAGAAACAAGATCACCAAATGTTGTCCCCAAAGCTTCCCCCGCACCCACGCCTCCAGATGATGTCATGGCGCCTCAGAGCATTTGCTTTATTGGCGATCAAGACGATATTGACGAAATTGAACGTAATGTTATTGAGAAAATGCAATCTACTGGTCTTTCTGAATATAGCTTCCCCATACATCATCATTCACAGCAGCAGCAGCATC
This sequence comes from Phormia regina, assembly GCA_001735545.1. Classification (NCBI taxonomy): domain Eukaryota; kingdom Metazoa; phylum Arthropoda; class Insecta; order Diptera; family Calliphoridae; genus Phormia; species Phormia regina. The sequence goes on from MINK01188174.1 coordinate 11,492, forward strand.
AACAACAACAACAACAATCGCATATCTCTCATGTTACCCAAATGCAACGTGATGACCTAGACAACAACTATGATGATTACGGTGGTGGCGGCAGTGAAATGATGCCGCAAAAGCTAAATATTACTAGTGGAAATCTAACCTATAGAATACCCTCACCACAACGTCCAATAATCCATCCGAATAGCTTCCAGGTAAAAATAATAGCATTTATTAAGATTTCATATTAATACCTTTCACTCTCGTCTTTTTAATAACCCAATTTTATTCAAACATTTTGTTTTTTATTTATTTAATGATTAGAATCCTCGATCGTCTGAAAAAAATACTAGTGAGAAGGGCTTCTACATTTCCTTCGACGACGATCAGCCCAAAAGACCTAAACCACCATTGCGAGCAAAACGTTCGCCGAAAAAAGAAAAAAGCTTGGATAGTGTTGATAACCAGCTATCGAACAATTCCGATTCAACTGACTACGTGGAAATGATCAACAATGACGTCGAACCAAAAATTCGACCTAAAGTCCATAAACTAAACTATAACGACAGCAATAACGGCAGCATTATTAACCAAAATAAAAATACGTCATTGGATATAAATAAGGCCACATATAACAAGTATACGGACAGTCCAATACATCTCAGTCAGGTCATGTCTGTTGGTATTGGTGGTGGAATGGATAGCAAAAACGAACACAAAATACAAAACAGTTCATCTACGCACAACAACAATAGCAACATTAATCAACCACAAACACCACCACCATCTGTAGCATCCACTTCGCCAACACATTTAAGAACTAGTACACCATTAGAGAGTCGTGAAGTAAAAAGCAAAGCTTTAGTAATTGGTACGGACCCATCTACGCTTGATCCGGTGAGTTTTTTATAATTTTTTCTCTAAGAGTCAAAAAAAATGAAGAGTTTGTTATGTTTGTTTCAATTATAGGAATCAGCAGAGGAAATGGAACGTCGTAAAGAAAAGATTATGCTTTTATCACTCCAACGTCGCCAACAACAAGAAGAAGCTAAAGAACGTAAAGAACAAGAGGCTGCTCGAAAACGAGAAATTGAGCGTGAAAAAGAAGAAGAGAAACAGCGTAAAAAAGAAGAACAAATTGCACGTAGGGCGGCTATACTCGAACAACATCGCTTAAAGAAAGCTCTCGAAGAAGCAGAGCGTGAAGTAAATATATATTTTGTCTTTTAATCATGCTACTATTGTTATTGTTCGTTCGTTTGTTTGTCTGTTTATTTGTTTTATTTTAGGGAAAAACGATTGATCGGTCTGACATTGGTCACAAGCCCAGTAGTCACACTAACACTGTGACAAGAACACGTCCAAAACCCACACGCCCACGTCCCAAAACGATACATGTTGATGATGGTTCGGTAGATTTAAGCGAAGCTTCGAGCATTTCTAGTCGCGGTAAAAAGGGTTCTAGTACCAATCTAACAGGTATGTTTAGTTACACTCGCTTTAGATATGCGAAAATCTGGCTGATTAAATATGTGTTGTTTGGTGTTAATAGTCAACTTTAATTTATATTTATTTATTTAATTTAATTTTGTTTTTATTTTTCAACTGTTTCATTTGTTTTAATTTATTTATTTATTTAATTGTTTATTGCATGTTTCCTTTTTTATATTATGAATTGATTACTTTTCAATTCTAAAGGCTACGGCCAATTGAGTACCAATTCAATGAGGAGAGATTATTACAGAGGCTCTCAAGATTCCCTAACTGTTAAAGGTAATTAATTATATATATAATTTTTTTTTTGCATTTTATTTTGACTTTATTATTTCCTTTAATTTATCAACTAACTATCGGTATAATTTTATAATTTTCTATAATTCGAAATCTTATGGGAATTAATTTTGTTTTGAGTTTACAAAGTGGTGTTCTTAAAAGTTACTCTATGTTTTTTAAGTTCCTATTTATGTTGTGCATGAAAATATTAAATTGTATTTTAGAAAAATATACATGTAGAGCTTCAAAATATCGTTTTGTCTGTTTGTTGAACTTAAAAAAAAAAATAATTTTTCTTTTGTTAGAATCACCGGACGAGTACCCGAGTACAAGTTCCACACCGATAGGACGTCGGGGATCATATAAACTATCCAAAGGTTGGTGGCGGGAAATAATATCTCTTATTTATTATAAAAGTTTTTAATTTGCGGAATGAATTACAACAAAGTTTCTAATTTGGTTTTTATTAGTTTGCAATATGAGTTTGTTTTTTCCTGTTTAACCTCACTTAAGTTCTGTTGATTTTATTTAATATTTCTTTTCTTTATTATTTTTTATTTTTTTTTAATTTCAATGCTTATAAGTTTCCTAACGCCATAATAAATTAACAACAAATAAAATATAGTTTACAGTTCGGTATATTTTGCACATAATATTAATATTGTTTGCTTTCAATTAATTAATTAATTAAATATTCGTTTAAATTTATGTCTTGTTAGCATGCTCTCCTAATAAGTTTCGTAATAATTAAGACTATGACAATACATAATATTTAGGTTTAATATGGTTAAATGTTTTTTTTAAACCTAAACCAATCATATTTAAAATAATTTAAGCGAGAAAAGGGAGATGGGTTTTGTTTCAATTGTTTTTATTTCAAATATAATAAGCTTTATATTCAGAAAAAAAAATCCCAATAAAATATTATTAAATTGAGAAATACTTTTACAAAAATATTATCCATATATAAACCCTCATAAAATGTGGGAATTTTTCCAGAACCAAATGTTGAACGAGGTCGTACACTATCACGTATATCTGTAGCCAAAGGAAGTACTCTAAACTTTCGTGGGCGAAAATCAAATTCGCTTATGAATCTGTGCGGTAAGAGTTTTAGTCACAATTATATTATTTTTGTCTTTTTCTTAATATTTTTGTGGTAATAATTATTTTGGTTTTCGGTCAATAACTTTTTTTATTTATTTATTTATTTTTTTTTTTTTCAAACATCATTTATTTAATTTAAAGGTTTAAAGGTTATATGATTGTTTTAAAAATTATTTTATAATTTTAGTTTGTAAAATATTCTTGAATTTTTTATTTTTTTAATTCATCATAATTCATACATTTATCAAACATTATTGTCATTATTCATTCATCTTATTATTAGCAGTTTCCATAAATAATTTAACTGTGATAGATGTTTTTTATTAAAAGTTGTTGTCATTTCTTACTTAACTTGATATAATATAGACGTTTTCAATCCAAATATAAAAAACATCGACTATGCATCGTCTTTTACCAAATGTCAAATGTCCTAACATTTTTCAGTTTTTAATAACAAAATATTAAATATCGTATGTTTTTTTAATTAAGGACCATGAATTGTGTGACATTTTGCATTTAATTTTGAATATATGGCCTTATTGCTTAACTTTTGGAAAGTTTGAAATTTTTGCAATTGTAACTTTGTGGTGGTGTTGGTGGTGGTTTTTAAAATGGATTATGTAATTTAAAATTTGTGCAAAGGTCCATTTAAATTTTCTTAATGTTAATAGCAACTTTTTGATAATTTAGTAAACGTTTTTGAATATATTCAAATCTTATTGAAATTGAAAATTCAGTTCTCGAAATTAAACTTTTTAATTGTTCGAAAAAATTGAATCAAATTTAATATTCGAATATTTACACAGTTCATAAATAAACTATATCAAATGTATCGAAATTCAGAACCAAAAGTTTTTAAAATTAATATTAAGCCTCTTTGTTAAAACGATTGTACAAAAGAAGTCAGTAAGTTATTTTTGTCCGATTTTTATTTTTCTCCATATTTTCTTGTAATATATATATATATA
>MINK01188174.1:15343-56247 GCA_001735545.1 Phormia regina
ATATATATATATATATATATATATATATATATATATATATATATATATATATATTCGAATGAACCATATTAATTTCTCTCTATTATGTACAATCAACAATTTATTTGTCACAACAAGACAATTGTTCTTAGTACTAATTTTTTATATTCTTTTTTTTTAGTTTGTTAATAGTAAAGATTATGTCCTTAAAAATCATGAGAATAATTTGAATCTACTTTCAACCAGTAATAGTAATAAAATTTAAATTTGAGGATCACAACAGAAATTGTTCTTAGTACAATTTTTTTAATATTTTTATTTTTTAGATTTGTATTAATAGTAATAAAGATTATGTCCCTTAAAAATCATGAAGAATAAATTGAATCTTACTTACATACTAGTAAAAGTAATTATATCATATAATACTAAAAAACTAATATAACTATTAATTTTTTATTTGTAAATTATTTTTTATTGGAGTGTTCTTACTTTATATTCAAAACCAGGCTACCATTACAAAACATATTTTCAATTTATATAAATATATTTGGAGGATTCACATTGTGTGCTATCATGTCGTATTGTCATAAGTTATAAAATTTTTCAATGAATAAAAAATATTGTTATTGTTTTTATTTTGTAAAATTTTACGATATTATGACAATTCGTCATGAAAACACTTATTGTGGATCGCCCAATTTTTATTTATTATTATGCTATTAAATAAGTAAAACAAGAAAACAAAATAATGCTAGTTAATATTACTTATGCTTTTGCTGTTACTAAACTAATTTAATTTTAATTGTTTCTTTTTTTATACCAAATTCAAAAACCATAAACATACAAAACCTAAAATAAAAATACTTTTAATAAATGTGAAAATGTGAAATTTAATTATGAATCGAATCAATCAAACAATCGTTCATCAATCATCATACTACACTCATCTATCAAACTGTGTTTTAACGAATCCCAATATGTGTTAATTTTGTAATTGTCTTGCCTTGACGATGTGATAATCTTTGATGTTTTGGCTAGAAATAGATTCTGGTATAGGAAGAGCTACGCCACCACGTAGAGCACCATCGCCTGGTATGGCCACGTTGAGTAGGCACATGCCCTCTCCATCAGGCCCTGGCTCTTTGCCGCCCGGTTTAATATCAAAACGACGTGGTATAGACGATGGATCAAGTGATATTTCATCGACTGGCAATTCCATGATGGACTATTCGGGTTCGTATAGTTTTAAACTCTCACACTCTTTCTCTTATAACTCTTCATCATTCTTACAAAATTATTATCATAAACATGTTCAAATCAATTCATTTTCATATCATTTACTGAGTTAAATTTTTATTTTATAATTTTCTTATTAGGTTATAATTATATTTTTTTATGACTTAATATAATTGTTATTTAGAAAAAGGAACAATTTGCGTTTTATATTTTTTTAGGTTAGGTTTTTGTAACTTTAAGTAATTAGAGACTTTTAGTCATATTTTATTTATAAAGGGTAAAGAATCTTAAGTTATTTTTAGAAAATGTTCTGAAAGCTTATTAATAAAATGAGCTTATGAATATTTATTATCTAGAATTAACTCCAGTTGTAGTAAAAAGATTTAATTTAGTAAAATTGTATTTGATTATAAACTTCCTTATGATGTTTTATTTGTTTTTATTTTTTATATTTTAACCAATGTCATGTTGTTGTTTGCAAAAATGTTACGTTGGTTTGTTTGCACCTAATGAATGCATATATTTCCTTTGTTATTTTGTGTTATATTTATTTATTTGATTTGATTATTTTCCATATTAAAAACCATTACAATTTTTTAATAAATCTGGTAAAATTCGTTGGATTAATGTTCCAAAGAACAATTACTGCTTATAACAAAGGTTTAAAAAATTATCAGATTTATTAAATATATTGAACTTAAAAATCATGAATACTAATTTAAAATTATTATTTAAATATTTAGGGCCAAAATTATATAAGCAGCCAGCAGCTAAATCAAATAGAGGTATAATTCTGAATGCTGTGGAATATTGCGTCTTCCCAGGCGCTGTAAATCGTGATGCCAAGCAAAAAGTTTTGGAAAAAATTGCACGTTCCGAAGCAAAACATTTTCTTATACTCTTCAGAGATGCAGGCTGCCAATTTCGAGCATTATACAGTTATACACCTGACACAGAGCAGGTGCTAAAATTGTATGGTACAGGACCTAATCATGTGGATGAAGTCATGTTTGATAAGTTCTTTAAGTAAGTTTTTATATTGTTTTTTATTTTACTGCTTTAATATTGAAATAATTCATCGTTTTATTTATTGATTTATTATAGGTATAATTCAGGAGGAAAATGTTTTTCTCAAGTCCATACAAAGCATTTAACTGTTACCATAGATGCTTTCACAATACATAATTCTCTATGGCAGGGTAAAAAAGTTAATTTACCCAGTAAAAAAGACATGGCTTTAGTAATCTAATCATAAAAAAATTTATCCATACATACATTGAGTCTTACCAGCAGAATTTAGACGAGAAAATTATGAAAAAAATAAAATAAATAAATAGAAGAAGAAAAAAAGGTGTAGCCTTAAAAACGCTTAAGAAGTCAAATACTTTGTATGCTAAATTAGAAAGAAAAAAATATTGCAACCATTAAAAAAAAAACACCCTCTAAATTCCCGGTATTATAATTATGTTAATAATATTTAATATTATAACTCATTTACAAGATACACACATCCCTAATCTCCCCAACTATCTCTTACACTATTTATACCTTTATTTAACTATATCTCCTTTCCCTCAACCTGATACAAGAACTGAAATTATTTCTATATATAAATCGATATATAAAATGAATAAAAAAATAACTACTATTTAACTAATAAAAATAAAAAAGGAAAGACAAGAAAAGTCGTTATATGTATATTGCATAAATTAAACTGAAATAAAAGTAAAACAAAATAAAAATTATTAAAAAACAAAATAGTATAGCGAAAAGAAAAAAAAAAACAAGAAATTGAATTAATGAAATAATCCAAAACGAAAGTCAAATCAATACTACTTTAATTATACTCTTATTAATTATTAATTTATGCTGAAAATGCATATAAAATAAATAAAATATATTATATATATATACAAAACATGTATTACTTATTAAATCATTAAAAATAATAACAAAACAAAAAAAAAACGAAAAAGTATAAAGATAACAAATCTATTTTTTATTATTAACTAATTTCTTAGTTTATTTTTTAATACAAATTGTTCGCTGATTTTTTTGTTTCTTAAAAATCTTGCTTGCTCTTTTTTATACATTCATACTAAATAATAAAAAATTAAAAAAAGAAAATAATAATTTAATAACAAAAAAATATTAATAAGGTTTTCTATTCCCTTTTCAATATCGGTTTAATTGTTTATTTGTGTCAGTCATCTAAAATTAATTATTCGTTTAATTATTATTATTTTTATTTATTATTTGCTCTTTTGTTTCAAAAACACAAATACATTAAATGCGAAGAAAAAAAGTTAAGAAATTCCACTCATAAACACATACACACACCCATTATGTACTTTATTAATAAAAATAATAGAAAAAAAAAAGAATTTTGTATTTCAAAAATAAAAATATTAAAAATTTTGTTCTTAACCAAAATGAAAAAATCGACTTTACTATTGAATAGAGTGCAACTTAAAGTTCATATATGTTAAATTAATCTGAAAGATAAAATTTATCATATAGGTAAATGTGTTATTTTGCAAATTTCTATAGACTTGTCGCAATATTAATTACCATTTTTATAATTATTTTCCAGGAAATGTATTTAAAGATAAACTTACATTATTAACTTAAGTCTAAATTACAACCGATCAATATTAAGAATAACATGTATAAACAAGAAAATAAGTTTTTTATGTAAGAAAATATCGAAAAAATTAGCAAAATAGAAGCATTTACTTTCAAGATTTTATCGAAAAAATATTGTGATATTTTAAGAATTCTTGTTTACTAACTATCGAGTAAGTGTCAAGGCTATGAACAATCACTTTTTATCAGAGCAGAAATAACACCCATTTTTTTAATAGTTCGAAAATAATTAAATTTAATTAAATAATCAAATTAAATTTTTTATATTTTCGAAAATAAAAATATTACTTAGGAATTAATCCGAAACAAATTAATCGAATTAAAGTCCTGACAACGGTTTTTGCTGATATTCACACTTTCTTGTTTTGTAGATGTGCGTCAACTTTAAAATTTCACTGTGAATTTTAATATTTATGTTTTTAATATTTCGATTTTTTTTTTTTTTTTTTTGCAGATTAATTATTTTTAATTTATATATTTTTTTTAGAGTTAGGGACAAAACTATTTGTACACTCATATATTTTTCGTATACCTTCAATAGTTTATAAAGAATTTAAAATTGTCGTATGCAGTATTATTTTAATATAATTTTATTATATTAAGTTATTAAAACAAATTAAATCCAACACATATTTAAAAAAATACAAAATAATGAATCATTGACAAAAGATATTTGTACAATATATCTACTTATTTTGTGGTCCTCCTTGCATCTTATCACGGCCTGTAATATTCTGGCCATCGATCGGACCAAATTCTCTCGTTTCATCTGGAGATATTTTCCTTCAGGCTCTCCAAGCATTTTAAGTTCATCCCTGCTTTGACGTAGACTTTGTACGACTTTACGTTTCAAATATTCCCAACAGGGCTCGATGGGGTTTAATAGGTGAATTAGGGCAGAATTAAGTATGTCTTGGTGCTAGGTAAAGCAACAACTACATATATAATTTTTTATTCTTATAAATTATTAAAAGATATTCGAAATCATGGGTGTACAATAGTTTTTTCCCCTAACTGTATTTGTTTTCTGCAACATTAGTGTCACATTAGTTACATTTTTTTCCAAACAATGACAAGATTCAGTGCGAATATATTCAAAATAACTGTTATTATCCCACCATCAAAAAATGGGAATATATTGATTTTGCATTCCATGTGTAACACGTTGAACAAGTAAATATATATTTTCTGGGGTCGTGGTTAGATTCTTGATCCATCTACCTATGTCCCTGTTGAAAGCAGGATGTGGCTCACTAGGATAACTTTAGGGGAAGAAATTGCCCCAACGTTTGTCTTAATTAAGGTTAGTTTAAGATGACTGTTTAGCAAAGTTAAAAGAGAACATATTTAAACATGAATATATAACATTTACATCAAATTGAACGCATTCTTCTCTTTGTTAATATATTAATATAACAAGTAAAAATTTACCATTAACCACTAAATCATGTAATGATAATTAGATCGTTCCCAATTTGAATGATTATATTAATTTTTGTCGAGCTTTAAACATGGTTTTAAACATTTGCGTTAACAGCCGGTTAAACCACCGAAAAATTAACATTAACATCAATTGAACGATCTAACTTTATCAGTAACATGATGTCTAAGTTAATGTAAATATTTTATGTTAACATTAAAAAGTTATATTTTAATTTACGTGACGTCGTTTATAGCCTTTTTCTTCTTCGCACATGACAACGTCGCAGAGAAATGCACACAATTTCTTTTTGTTTGAGTGGGCAGAACAGTTTGCTCGACAAATCATAATTGTTTTGTTTGCCGGACAGTGTCACTTTCGATACTTGCAGACAGCGCCTCTTCTTTCGGCACGCAAAATGACGTTTGATCGGGGACATGGTGCTCGAACAATTGTGCGAACAAGAAACAAACATGAACATGTTGGTCTCACACTATCAACACTCTCGTGTGCACAAAATTTTTTCATTGCTTCGAACATGAAAAAGCGCGTATGAGGGCGTGAAGACGACTATACATGAATCGATGGATGTAAACAGTTAGTAGCAGTACTGACAGCAACACTGAAAAAACCTCAAAGTCGAACTACTTTAAGAAATCGCGTCAGCCTGGAACCCGTCTGTGTTAATATTACAATTATTCAAGGCCTTTGCAATTATTTTTTCTACATGAAAACATCGGTGTATTTGCGTATGGTTAGATTACATTCTTTACCAAAAAAGAAAATATAAATTATCTTAATTAAAGTCCATAATGTATGTAATGTTTTCGTTGATTTTTTCCAGATGCACTAATGTTACTATGCACCTACTTATAAACGTTACAATTTTGTAAAGTATTGTGTAGTAAAGTTTAATGTTAAAGGTTTCAGGCATTTTTGATCTATGTGATCCATAAATTAAGAATCACCGATTCATTTCTGAAGGAAAACATCGCAATATATATATATATTAATATGATATTTATATATAATATATATTTATATAATATATTATTAAGATATATAATATATTATATTATTTTTTTTTTTTTTNATATATATATATATATTTATTTATTTATTTATATGAAAATATTTACAAATTATTTTAATATTGTTTAAAAGTATATTTTATAGTGAAAAACATATAATATGTTATTTAATCGTTTTAAAAATAATTTAAGAATCAAAAAATGAAGAACACTTTTTAGATTCCTACTGAAATGTATACATTTATCATCGTCGCATCACTTTGACGGCTAAGTAGCGGCTTAAAATCAACCGACTTCGACTTCAATATTTCAGTTTATTTTTCAATTGAAGTAAATAAAACAACATGGTAAGAAAATTAAAATTTCATGAGCAAAAACTTTTAAAAAAAGTTGATTTTATAACTTGGAAAGTTGACAATGGTGGTCATGAAAATAAAATCCTTAGACGTTATCACATACGCAAACGGGAAGATTACACAAAGTATGTAAAATGTCAGATACAATAGAAAACACACGTACATATATAAATATTTAATTTCTCTTATAATTACTTTAGATACAATAAATTGTCGCGACAAATTCGTGAGTTAGTTGAAAAAATTGCCAAGTTAGATAAAAGTGATCATTTTAAATCGGAGGCTTCTTATATGTTGCTGGAGAAATTGTTTGGCATGGGTCTTATCAACGACAAAATAAATTTGCAAGCCGCCAGTAAAGTGTCAGCCAGCTGCTTTTGTCGTCGTCGTTTACCTGTTGTTATGGTTAAAAGTAAGTAAACGTTTTTTTTTTTATTTTTCCATTATATTAAAATATTTTTATTTATCTCCTTTGGTACCATATTTTTATTGTTCAGATAAAATGTCGGAAAATATCAAAAATGCCACTGAATTAGTTGAGAGTGGCCATGTAAGAGTGGGTACGGAAATGGTTAAAGACATTGCTTTCTTGGTTTCTCGTAATCTCGAGGACTTTGTAACCTGGGTTGATGGCTCTAAAATTAAACAACATGTTATGTCTTATAATGATTTACGAGATGACTTTGAGCTATAATTTTTTTAGTGTTGTAATTAATTATTAATAAAGCTATTATTTTTAGGAAAACTACAAATTAATCGTTAACTTTCAACACGTAAATATAGACATATTATGTAAAGGCTTAACATGTTTTAATTGCAATGTTTTTAAGCACCATTCTCATTTCATGATAATTTCATATGCCATCACTTTTATTCTCAATAAAAATTTTAATAATTTATTTAATCCTGTTTTAAAATGGGTTATAGGAGTTTCAGACCTAGATAACATCACAACAATGTTCAAAAGTTTTGAAAAGATAGTTTAATTTTGATGTATTTTAAGGTTGGACTGTAAATAAAATATTGTAGCTTTCTTCATATTTGATACTTTATTTATCATTTTAATTATTTTAACTTTCCTACTGAAAATTTATTCATCCCTTAATTTTTAAAATTGGTTTAAAACTCTAAAACTTATTAAACTTTGTCTAAAGAACTTGCTTCACGATACACGTATTAGAACTTGAGAAAAATCTACCGCAATTTATTGATTTATTTAAAAGATTTCATAGTAATATATAAAGCCATCTTAGGCCAATAAACATACATATATCTAATTTTAGATACCTTTATTCAGGAAATTTAGAGCAGCAAATAAAATAAACAAAAGTAAATGTTTGAAATTTGATCGTTTGAACGTGTCCAAGACAATAGGTCTTGTCAAAACAAACTTATTTAAGAAGACAATAAGTTGGCAAACTATTTTTAATGTTCACACAAAATGTCGGAAAAAATAAAAATTGCCACCGAATGAGTTGAGAGTGACCATGTAAGAGAGTATACGGAAGTGGTTAAAGACATTACTTTCATAGTTTTTTGTAATTTCGAAGAATTTGCAACCTGGGTAGATGGCTCTAAAATTAAACAAATTTAAGAAGACGGTGAGATCATTTGATTTCTAATAATTATAAATTTGAGATAAATAAATTTGTCTGTTAAACGGATGGAAATATGATAATCGAAATTATTTTTAAAATCTTTGTAAAAACTTTTTATGTTTAAAATTGTCGTTGATGTTCGAGATAAGATGTATGTTGTGAAAGTTATGAAAACAGCCTGTACTTGTTTTACTTTGGCGTTACGACCAATGATTTTGGCTTGAAATTGTCACCTCCAGAACTTTATCTTTGGAAGTGTTACCTGTGTATTCTATAAATACACTTTCTTAATTTTTGGAATTTTTTAAACAAGTTTTTAAACAGTTCTAGGAAGTTATTCGAAAACCAGTAATTTGTTCTTAGAAGTAATGTAGAAATCATTATAGAATTAATTCTTAAGCACTAGTTCTTAAAAACATTCCTTAAAACGAATTTAGAATCAAAATAAGGTTCTACTCCATTAGTGTCAGTATTGTTTGTGAAACGACTAGTTCTGAGAATGTTATTAAAGAATCTGAAGTGGTTCTGGTTACACTAGTTCTAGAACTAATAATTTTAGAACATGTTCTAAAATCCTGGGTATTTATTTATTTATTAATTTCCTTATAATTTAAACAATTTGAAGGATTATTTGATTCAAAATCGTTTGAAAATATAAAATGTGGGCCATTTAAATATTTTGAATTGTTGATTAATCGATTAATTAATTAATCAAAATTTTTAAAAATCGACTTATCGCTCATCCCTAGTTAAAATGGACACATTGTTTTTGCTCTAAAAGTTTATCAGTAAATAGTTCTCTACCAATATTAGTCATATACAGTGTTGGAAAAAATAAAAGGGCGACCCTTACTTTCATAAACAGATGCAAACACTTTCTTTGTATTAAGTTTTTTTGGGGTCCCGCAATTTAACTGATCCTAAAATAACGGAATTTCATTATTTGATCGCCTTTTTATTTTATATTTATTTTATATTTATGTATATGATTTATGTCTTTGGTGAATAAATTTGAATATGGGTCGTGGTGTTCATTGTACTGAATCTAAAAAAAAATCAATTAGAAAAATTTTTATAGATAATGAAGTGTTCCAAAACTAAAGTAATATTCAATGCCATTTATTCGAAAATAAGAGATAGAAAGCGTAAAACGTCGACTTTCCAAAAATAACCTCTTTATGTCATTTAGCTTTAAAAATGAATTGTGTGCTTCAGTGACAAGTCGAACAATAAGAAATATGCTGCAGGAAATAGGATTAATGGGACACAGTCAGAGAAAAGTACCTCTGTTGAGCAAGAAAAATGTACAAAAAGGTTGGAATTTGCAGTATAATGATCCCAAGCATTTCGCTACAAACGTTGAAACGTGATTTTTTCCAAAACATTAAGTGTCCCTATTATTTTTTCCAGTCTTTAAAAAGAAAAAACATATATATTTTTGATTATAAGTTAAAATATATGAAGCTATTTAATTTTATATATGCTGACACAGATCCACGGGTAGGGAAAAAAGGAAATTTCCCTCCCCAACATGAAAATGCTTAATGGAAAATATATACTAAAACATAAATTTTAAAGAAATAGTTGTGAAAATCATTCTATTTTCCACCCCCAAAAGATTTTATTGGATCCGCGCATGTATAAATGTATATACTTTTTAATATTTATGGAATAGTAAATAAAAAAGTAGGAATATATTGAAAAATTAGAGTGTCCCTATTATCTTTTCCAACACCTTACATATGTATTTAAAACATATACACAAGTATATTAATTTTTATTTAAAGCATACTTTCTGCGACTAAAAACTAAATTAATAGAATAAGTTCTACAGTTAATCCTTAACTTTATTTGCCAGAAGCCAACAAATGCTTTCGTTTAAAATTATCTTTAACTTTTTTAGATATTGTATATAGATTTCATATTTTAATTTTTCGTATAAAATATTTTTATTTGTTAATTATAAACATTAAATTATACAATTAATAATCGCTTATGGCGATTGTTTATCAATCAATTAGACTTAAAAATATGTATATTTAAAAATAATCTAAAATATTTAGCAGTTGCATATGAATCTATTGAATAGACAAGTTCTAAAGTAAAGTGCCAATTCAATGAACTTAATTTGTAAATCTATTATGAAAAAATAAAATCATATTTCCTCCATAAAATACAAAAAAGTCCATTAAATTAATTATAAACAGTTTGCAATAGAACTTGAATTGATTATATCAAAATAAAAAATGTAGGTATGTATTTGTTAGTTAGTGTCTAAAATTTGAGACGGACGGTCTGGCGTTAGGTCGAATTTTGAAATTTTAATAGTTAAATGCCCTGTTAAGTACTTATAAGGGAATGTCTTTATTAAATTATTCCTCATTTGTATTCACCACCACAGATTTTTCACCCAACATACGCATTGCGTTCGAATAATCTGAATCAATTTGTGGTATTATTTGTTTATCATTAGGATGCAAAGTACGTATAAGATCAGTTAATGAGAGGAATGATTGGCGACCAATATCATCAAGATCGGGTGTTAAAGAAGGTATGTGTCTATTTTCCTCATTATTTCTTTTTTCAACCTCCTGAGAAATCTCCTTAAGTCGTACTTCCACTGCTGGCATTTCTGGTGTGTTCTCAATTTCATAACTTTCTAATGACTTTTCCTTTGCCGACAATTCTTCAGACTCATCTTCCTGTTCTTGGGAATGTGAACTATTCAATTTGCTAACGTCCTCATTGTCATTGTGTTGATCACCAGATTTATTGACATCTTGCTCTTGTACCTCATCGTGATCATCATGCAATTCCTCCGAGTATTCTTGTTGGCTTGCCTCATGATCAAATTCTTCATTTGTTAAATCACGTCCTTGAACCTCATCTCCTTGGCTTGTATTCGATTGATCATCATCTTCATGTTCGTCGTCATGATCTTGAATGTCACCAGTTTTGCTAGATGCCAAGGCACGTTCTTGATCAAGCTTCAAAGAAACATAGGAGGGTTGATTTGATTTTTTGGCTGAGGCATAAGAGGACATTAACAAAGGCAATGGTGTAGTGGTCTTCATTTCCGACTTACTAACATCATTAATATTGCTGCGTGGTGTGGTAGTGGTAATAGGGCGACTGTTTTTTTAAAGAATATATAAAAATAGAGTTGTGAAAAGGAAAATATGTTAGTATTTCGAATAATGAAACGAAATTAGAAAAGCCTACAACTACACGTATATAAAAACATTCAACTACTTTAGGAAAGCTAAGCCCCAGTTCACCACTTTTGTTATTATTAAAGCTATTGAAATATTAGTAACTACCATTGCAAGAAGTTTTGTTTTTAAGGTGAAAAAAGTTTAAAAATAAGAAAAGGAGTTAGTTGTGTTTTAAGGCAAGAAAGAAGACAATGACAATGGGCTTTTGAATAAGATATTAGCAATAGTTATTATTATTAATAAAATAGCGAGTGAGATTTTGTTTAAGTTTATTAAGGACAATTGTTAAAATATTCTTTGTTAATGTAGCTTAGATCAGTCAACCAGTCAGAGTATCAATTAATTAAGCATTTAATTAGTTAATTTATCATTCATTTAATATAAGTTTCTTATCTTAAATATGACTTGGGGTTTAGCTCACCTAAAATATTTTTTTTTTTTTTATTTCAATTTTTTTTTATTTGTATCAGCTTTAGTTGAACTTTGATGTTGTTTTAAATGATTTTAAGATTTAGTATTATGTGTGTTTTTTTTTTTTTTTAATCCAACTTAAATTTCGTTTTTTATTAATAAATCTTATAGTAACATTTACAGGCTAAAATTTATGTGTGTAGGTTTCATATTTTTATTATTTTCACAATTGTTTAATAAGAGAAACCCCTTAATGTATTATGAAGGGAGTTGGCTCTTCTTACCCCTGCGCTGAAGAGACTGGAATACTGCCATAATTATAGTAGTAGCAACGTGTTTGTTCGCAAATGAAATCTTTTACGGCGGAACAGTCTTCTGGCATCCATTTCAAGGTAGGTTGTTTCAAAATAACGCAACCTTTTTCGGCCCCGCTGCTGCTGTTAAAAGTAAAAGATTTGAATTAATCGAACTGAGTTTAATTTAAAAATAGTTTATTTAAAACATTTTTGTATTAACCGACAAAAACATTTCCGAAGAATAGATTAATGAAATTTTATTTAATTAACCATTTATTAGAATTTATTTTAAACGATCTGTTTTGTGATTTTTTTTTTTTGTATAACACTTCCGAATTTAAAAGTGAATTATCTACAAATCTATTTTTTTTTTTTTTTTGTTAATTATAAAGCACCCCATAGACACATACTGCATAAGCTCATGCAGTATGAATGTATTAGTAAAATTGAGGGAGCTTTTCTATGTATGTGACAATCTCAATTTTACCAATACATACTTATTGCAGGATCTTATGCAGTATGTGTCTATGGGGTACTTAAGAATACAAATTTTTAATAGGACTACATATATTTGTGATTAAACTTTTTTATGAGAAATTTATTCCCTTGTTTTAATTACTTTAAAAGAACGAAAAAATAAGTACTTTATAAATTGTTTAATGGTATAAAATATTATTAATAATTCTTATAATTTACCTGTCTCTGGCGGTTCTCTGAGGTGATGTATTGCTATTGTGATCAACGGGATCCAAAAGACCAGCTTGTATAGCATCAGCGGTATTTTCGAAAAAGTCAAATGTGGCATTAAAAGGTAAACCTGTACTCATCCATAAAAACATGCCGGTACCCAAACGATTTCCCGAAGTCCAGAAATCATAATTGCCATATCCTGCATTTTTCAAATATGTTGTCATAGACTCAGCCTTTTCTTTAGTTTCAAAAGAGGCCAATTGTAGACCCAATGAACGGCAATATTGATAAGCCAAAAAGTAATTCAATTCAGGTGAATAAGGATTCATGCGACTGATGAAATATTGAACACCGTCCAGGTGAATAGTGGTTATGCGTTGGCCTATTAATAGAAAAAAAAAATAGAATATTAATCAAGAATTAATAAAAAATGTGCAACTAAGTTTATGGCTTAGGTCATTAACTTATGTTACCAAATTTGTTTAAAAAGATTTTATACTTAAGTTATTATTTTTATTTAATTTTTTTTTTTTTTTTTTTGGTTTGGTTTGCACAATCTTTTTAATTTTTTAAACCGTTTTGTTAATTCGATTTTATATTCTTGGCTTTGGCTTTCTATCAATTTGTTTTTGTATAAATAAAATTTGTTTTGGTTTGTTTTTGTTTACTTTCGTCTACGTTTGGAGTTGTACTTAATAACACTTCCTGTCATTAAAATTCACTTCACACTCTAGTCTTGTTGAAACTGCATTGATTATATATATATTTTCAAATATGGATTTATAAGTTGGGGTTCTAAGAATATTTTATTAAAGTTTAGAACTAAATTCCATAAAAAATATTTTGTACCGTTTTTAACTGTTGAAATACAAAATTAGTATATAATAATATTTTTTTTTTTTTCATTTTTATTAATTACACAAAGTTGGCGTCATAAAGAAGATATGGTCAAATTTCTATAAAAATTTAAATCGTAAATAATTCATTTTTTTTTTTTTTTTTTTGGAACATTTGGATGGAATTAATTTCTTTTCAATAAATCTTTTTATTGCAATACTAATAGTTTGAAAATTAAAAATTTGCAATAATTTTTACTAAATACTACACTTTATATAAACAATACAATGCAAGTCAAAGATTTATTTAATAATGATTTTTTATTTAAGAATGTATTAAACATTTTATGAAATGTTTGTTTTTTTTTAATTATTAAAATAGTTATCATATGCGCATGTAGTTTTAATTAAATATTAATGAAAGGAAATTGTGATTGAGGAAACACTTAAATATAAAATATATTAAAATTTTTAAATTTATCAAATTTTTATAAAGAAATATTAATATAAATCACATTTTGAATTAATAAGTGGAAATAATTTAAGCTCACTTATGATTTTTTTTAATGAATTTTTATGAATTGAAATGTGTGAAAGTTAGATTTTCCAATCATTTAATGTAAAAGTTTAATTTGCAGACATAAAATTAAAGAATTAAATGATTCAAAATACATTATAAAAAAATTTTAATATTATTTATAAAATACTTTAATCTCTCTTATTGAATACGATATGTAAAAATGAAAAAAAAAATCTGTATTGAAAATTCATCGTAATAAATTAATTATGTTTAGTTGTTTTTTAAGGTGTGAAAATTACATATTACTTATTAAAAACGCCTCGACAACTCGAAGTTAAGCTCGTTAATTTTTTTCTAACATTTAATGTCACTTAAATTCTTTAAACATTTATTGAATTATATGGAATTAAAAAGAGCCACTTCATGTTGTAACATATTGTAAAAAATTGTATCCTTTTTGTTAAAATTTTTAAAAGAAAAATTTCTTCTTCACAATTTTCATAGTTTTATAACAATTAAAATTTTTAAATTAAAAATACGAAGTTATATTTATTTAATTATAATTTGTTTTTTTTTTTTTAATTTTAAACTAATTAATATTATTATTAACACTTACCTGTTGAAAGGACAACTAAACCAATCAGGCATATTAGAACTTTATTCATTTTGTTTCCTCTTATTGTAGGCAGGAAATCTAAACACAATTTTTTTATTTTTATTTTATTCAAATTTAATGTCAGATATTCTTATCCGATTTTCGATATATGCGTTATTTCGTGTTTATTAAAGCTAGTCTAGATTTAAACTAAACTCTATGAAGGTTAACGTTAAAGTCGCAACCAAGCTTTGCTTTAATGACCAAAGGTTTTCAAGTTCTAAACGGTTCGTTGCTTATATCTTTTCTTATACTTTTTTTAAGAAGAAGGTGATTATGTTTTTTTTTTTTTGTGTTTTCTTTCGTTGGTTTAAATGAGCACCTTCACTTTGAAAGCAAACTAACGCACTCACTACTGGCTCACTCACACACCCAGTGTTAAGGTCTAAACTAAAACACAACTACAATTTATTAATATGTAAGATTTAAAGTTTTAAATTTGGTATGTAATTTTATGTATATCTATATGTATATATTTGTTGTTGTAGTTCGCTAAGCGCGTCTTGTTGTTTCCGATTCAAATTCTCGATCGCGAATGCCTGAAATTGGGATACGCTGTAAGCTTAAAAGGAATTTTAAACAGACATCCGTAGAAAAGTAAATAAGCCAAGAAGAAAAAATAAAGAATATAAGCAAGAACTTCTTTTAAATATTGTTATATACAAATAAATACCTTTTCACAGATACACACATACACACAATCACACACACACACACCCATCAAAAAATTTTAACACATACAAAATTAAGTCAAAAAGAAAATAAACACCAAACATATTACCAACAATGAAAGAAGTATTAACTGAATAGCCAAACAACCAACAAACAAACCAACAATAAACGAATCAACTAACAACTACAACAAAAACTATTTTTTCTTTCTTTTTCATACATAAAGAATGTCAACGAATTTTATTGATCGCCTATAAAAATTTTTTATCTTTAAAACTTTTTACAAAAACACTTGAAAGAGTTTATAGTTCACAGAATACAAGAACAACATTATACGTGAGGATCATTAATGTTAATTAGGTTTTTGTTAGGCGTTAATTTAGTTTTTGACAATTTAATTTTCTCTCTAAAGCCAAAAATTTCAGAAAAATTTTTCAAATTTGGAGTTAATTTAAAACAAAATCTAAAAAACCTGCCATAATCGTCAATATTAATGAGCTCTTTATTTTTGTGATTTTTTAATTTTTTAGTTCTGCTTTAGTTTTGTGGATATTAAGATTAATATGTTGAACTTCAAAAATATTCACTATTACAAAAAATTATTTAGTTGGGAAATTTTTTACTGAAAACATGTTTTTTTATTTATTATTACTCCTGATTCTTGTTTAATTTAGTACTAATCTTTTTAAACAATGTTTGCATCACAAAAATACATAAACCTAAAAGTCATAGAAATTATTATTCCCGTTTCCTGTAACAAGAAATATTAGGAGAAACTCCAAACCACAATTGCAATCCTGTCAAATTGTCTAGATGCCATTTATCACCGTCGTCCTCTATAGTCTGCCCACTTATCTTTATGTATAACTTTTTTATATGATTAAAGCACCCGTTTTGGTACATTACACAATATTTAGTACTGAATGACTTGGACTATCTGAGTGGAGGTTGATATCCACCTACTCAGAAATTCTTATAACTAGTAAAGCAGTCGGTGGTTAACAAATAAACATAAAAATCTTTTCGAACACATTCTTTATTATTATCATTATCATTGTATTCACAGAAATAAAATTCAATAGTAATAATGATGATCTACATCATAATGATGATTATAATAGACTATTTGTCCGTTTGCCTCTCTGTTTCAACGTCTGACACTAAAAAGGCTAAAACCCAACAATATCTAGCACCCATACGAATCAAAATTTATACGTACATAGCTATGGATGACTGTGTGTATATTTATAGAATAAATTTTTGTTGTTATTGTATAGGTAAAGGTTCTTGGCGTGATTATTTAAAAAAATGATGAAGAAAAAGATGAAAAGAATAAGAACTGATGACAAGAGTATGTGAAAATTCTTTAATAGCCTTAATCACATTTATATAGGGGTCTTTGTCCATACAGTCATTTTAAAACGAAATATTTTGTAACCAATTGGTTTATGATTTTTTTATTGGTCTTCTTCATATTCCCTAAGTAAGTAATTGAATTCTTCTTGTCTATTTATAAAACACAAATACAAAAACAAAAACATTAAAAAAAAACAGGTAAAAACTGTTTAATCGAAACACTGGTGCTGCAGCTACTGCTGACTTGCGGCAGTAATCATTACAAACCGTTGTAATTGATACACAAACGACCGACAAATCCATCTAGTCGACCAACCAACTAACCAATAATTTTTTACCAAACAATGTCAATTATGTTATGGCTAACAAAATATTTGATGGAAATTGTGTAAAGAATTTGATCCTTGTTTGAATGTATGACAAACAATTTGAAATCAAAGTTTAAAACATTTTTTTTTTGTAATTTTGGTGTCAGCTTAACAAGTCTAAAGCAAACAACAGGTAAGAGTTATCATCATCAGTTGTAACGTCTTTTATTCCATTGATATACATATGTATGTATGTATGTATGTATGTATGTATGTATGTATGTATGTATGTAGAAATTCCAATACAGAAATTCATTATGATAGATGATTTAGCCGTTTTCCTTTTTTACCAAACATTCATATCATATTGTACGTTTATATTTTTTGTTAATGTTCTTATTTTGCTTTGTATGTATTTGGTTTCCTTTAAACCACAAACTTGTTTTTCAGTTTGCCCGGTTCTTTTGCATTTAATGTTGTCGTTGTTGTTCTTTGTTGGTTAGTTGGTTCGCTGGTTGGTATTGTATGGTGGCATTTTATTTAGCTGTGCTATCATTGTCATCATCATCATCATCATCGTTGTCGTTGTACACTTTAAATGAATAATAATGAAAAACAATACTCAAAAGTGGAAGTAATGAACTTACCTGAAATTAAATCCTAGGAGCACAACAAAGTTTCTACAACTGACTGTGACTGATCCTTAAGTACAATTTAAATTATTCTAAATACATACATACATACATACATACATACATACATACATACATACATACATAAAAAAGAGCTAAAAATATCAATAATTACAGAAAGTTAAACTGATTTTCATTACGTTATGTTATTATTTAAAGGACTTACTAAGTACATAAGCAATGCGTCAAGTCGGCGGAAATAATATTCAATAAATGGGTAATACAAATATGAATATATTTCGGAAACCAGATCTTTTCAATAGTCCTATATTTTTTGGCTTAAAAATTGTTGACTGTTCTCTCAAGTGCTCGGAAACCTTTACAATATTCAAAGATAAACTTGATAAAACAATTATTTACAAGGAATTACACCTGATCCTACATTTCAGGCTATTGTAGCATCCACCTCTATATATAGCTGAGCGGAAAATAGATTCCATGAAAGTCGTTTCAATATTTCTTCCAGTGAAGAGAACTTTGCACCTAGGACTCTAGGAGTTGTTTTCGGTTTAAAATCATTGACCCGTCATATGCCTATCAACGTTATTAGATTTCCTTTGCTGTTGTCTTATACATAAACTGTTAGATTCATAATTGGTTCTATACCTTTTCTAATGTAACAAATGTATTATTTTGGAAGATAGCTAAATACAAAATATTCGGAACGAAAACAAATTTAACCTGTTTTTTCAATTATTGGAATAAATTGAAATTATTTCTCAATTTCTTCCTCGAAAACAAATCAGTAAAGACTCTAGTTTAAGAGTTTGGAATCTAATCTAATCATTCATTAAACTTAATTGAAGGATATATTGAAGTTTAAAGAATTACTATTTCTGATATTTACATGGCATTTAATAAGATTAAAACAAATGCTTGTGGAATAGATGGAATCCCTTTTAAGTTTCTTGGCTCTTATATTAAGCCAATTCCATTGTAACTATGTCGAAATTTTCCCAAAAAACGACTTGAAAATTTCAGGCCAATAGGTATTTTGCCTATTTTTTGAGAGTTTTTGAGCATATTTTTATGCTGCAAATTAATAAATTTATTTTTCAAAGTTCATTACTTGATGACAGACGATAAAGATTTCGAAAGAACTGTAGCACGTCCGCGATGCTACAGTTCTTTCGAACTGTAACACCGCGGACGTGCATCTTAACAATGCTTCTGTTTTTGGTTTTCCTAGATCTATCTAAGGCATTTGATCGGTTAGATCATGTTAGAATGGTTGAAAAACTTAGCTCTGAGTTCAATTTGGATTGGAAATCTTGCCGGTTAATTTACTCTTAATTAAACGTACGTGAGCAGTATTTTTTAATGGTGCCCGATCCCAAAAAATCGTGTAACTTCGAGTGTATCTCAAGGTTCGGTTCTCGTCCTATTACTTTTTTCAATGTATCTAAATAAAAATTATTTTTTAATAAAATTATTAACTAAATTTGTATTGTAATTTAATTATTAATATATAAAAATATAGAAATAAAATAAATTTGAGTAATTAATATTATCATTTTGATGATTGGATCAAAATCAATTAAAAATTAATTAATATTAGCAATTTATACAGATTTTGTTTTCCGGAGAATATTTATTTTCTATTAGACTATAATTATGAAATTTGGTAGTGCGCATCCTGAAAATATTTTGGTTCAGATAAATGGGAAACATATTGGTTGTGTGAATAGAATAAAAATCGTTGTTGTTGTGCTTGATGGCAAACTTTGTTATATATCTCACAATTATAAAACTTGCACCAACATTTCTTTTACATTACGTCGTTTATATTATCTTAATATGCATTTACCTTGTAACGTTAGATATAGAGTAGGCCATGCTTAATTAATGTCCTAACTGTTTTATTGTTTTGAGGTTTTCTCATCTTATGGAAACTTAAGAAGAATTGATCTTTTAATAAATAAAAACGCACGATTCGTTCATAAACTCAGACGGCGACAACATGTGTCTGTATATGTAGCTGAATTTCTCTGATGTTCCATTTCCAATTAGCTGAAACTTCTTTTGACTTTTTACATGATTATTTTATCTTCCAACCCCTTATTTATAGTACAATACACACATTTTATTCATTCGTCAAGAAATGTTCAAATGTTTATTCCAAGACCTCTCTCTTCGAAAGATCATTTCTTGAAAAGACTGCACGATTATGGAATTACTTGCCGGATTCCATAAGAATTTATGTGCTGGTATTTTTGAGTTTACAATTGAAGAATTATAAATTTATGATATCAAATAATTTAGCCAATTTTCACTAATTTTTAAATGGATTGTTATGCGACTCATGATGCCATACAATGTAATATTTTAATAAAGCTCAACGTTCTCATTTTTTTCAGCATAGTGCTAAATATATATCCTTCTGTTATATCCGTAAGTCGGGTTTCACACACAGAAAATTTTCTTGCCGCAATTCTGACTTTGTAGACGAGAGAGGTAAGGAGAATTTAAAAGTTTGGAATTCTCTTCTCTCTCTCTCTCCTATAAACTTAGTATTGTGGCATGAAAAATTGCTGTGTGTGAACCCAGGCTAAGACAGATAACAAATACATATTATATATCATTGTTTATGAAATTTTGTCTTCTTTTCAAATATGGTATAACAAAAAAATGTAATACAAAAATTTGTTAAATACTTTTTTGCAAAAAAAACACGGATAAAGGATGGATTTGTGAATTTTTTGTAATTTTTAATTATGCAATAAAATTGTTATTAGTGAATATTTTTGAGTGAGACCAACCGATATCGGGAAGCAACAATTTTTTTATTGCAAAAAAATTGAAACACTTTAGGAATTAAGGAGAAAATTCGAAATTAGTTGACAAAATAAGTCAATTTGAGAATTCCTGGTTTTCGCAAAAATCGATTTTTGAAAACTTTTGTGTTAAGATATCTTTCAGAAAAATATGAATACTAAAATATATCATCACCGAAAATGCAAAACAACGTAACATCAAAACTTGAAATTTGGGTTTTTTTTTTATGAAATATGGTTTCTATATCCAAATTTTCATATGTCAAAATAACAACATCATATTTGTTAAAAAATCTTTCTTTTTTTTTTTTTTGCAAATTTTGATTGCAAATTAGTAAAAATATGATAGCTATTAATAGTTTGGAGTAAAAGTTATCAACAAATCATTGTATTACAATTTTTACTAAAATTTTTATTGATGTTACGTCCCTTTGGCTTCACAAATTTTAAATATTGAAAAACGTAAAATACATAACTTTAAAAATATTTTATGAAAAAAAAAAATATAACATCATTAATACATGTGGCGATATTTACTTATGTGACGATATGTTATTTAGGAAAATTTGTGTATAACAGAAAAGTAATGTTATGCTTATTTGGCCAAAAAGCGGGAAAATATAAACTTTTTATGGTCTATATGATCCATTCTCAAAACTTAAACTCGCCTACAATTGTACTCTCACCATGTGTTCAAAAGTTTCATAATTATTTCAATTTCATTTTTTGAATCGCACACTGTGCATCGGTTTAAGTATCCAATACTTTCATTTATTTGCAATAATATAACTACCTCGAAATATGACCCAAACTATTTTTATTTAAATCTTAAAAAATATGTATTTTTATAAATATTAAAATAAGATTATTTTAGCAATTTTCTTAAAGAATTTAAACGGAATTATTATTTATAATTTCGGTCTCAAAAAAATTTCCAATATCTTCGCACTTTACTGTTTATTGTCAATATTTAGACAAACACAAATAAAACGTATGTACGTCTGTGTGTGTGTGTGTGTATATATATATATGTGTGCGAGTTTTATGCTAGTCCATGTCCATTTCGTTGAATTTTAACAAACCCTTTTAGGCACGCTTTTATATGCCTTCAGCGTTTTTATAACCCATGACCATGGATAAGACATAAAAATTCACTCTGCACATTTATGACACAAAACAAAAGGAAAAAAAAAATACGAACTCCCAACAACATTAAAAGAATAAAAAGAAATAAAAAAATAAATACTATGTATGTGTATGTAAATATCAAGATACAACAAATAGTAGATGGAAATACTACATTAGAATTTCGATTAACTTTTAATTTGTGGAAATAATTTTAAAAATAAATGGGTATATAATTTAAATAAGTAACTTCCTTTTTAAATAGAATTAAATTATTTATTGCTTTTTTATATATACATATATTTAATTATTTTTCCTTTTCTTTTTATCAAAATTTATTTGCTAAGTTTCATATAAAACATATGTTTGAGAGTATAATAATAATTAGGATTAAAGTCAGAAGTAAAGCAAAAGTAAAAGTCCAAGACCAATACCAAAGAAATTTAATTAGAAGATTATGTGAAAGCATATAGTACAAACGGTTTAAAAGGTTAACAATTGTTCTGATTTTATATAATATAGATATCCTATCTTAGTTCCATTTTATAATTTGAAATATATAGTTTGGAGTTGGAGATGTTTTTTTTTTTTTTTGTTTGGTTGCCACATAAAGAACTTCAGGGTGCCTTATCATCATGTGTTTGTCTCCTTGTATGAGTATTTGGTACGGTTGAATGTGCAATAATTTTGTATTTTAATATGAGACTCCACTCATGCGCAGCAACATCATCATGATCGCTGACTTCTTCGTTTTTTATAATTCTAAAATTTTTTTTTTATCGTTTCGTTTTTTTATTTTTTGTTAATTTCCTTTAGGATGAATGTCAGAAAATCATGAATTCTCAGGGATTAAGATTTACGCCTTTCAACTCTTTCGACATTATTATTATTATTATCGTAGTCGTTGTTATTTTCTGTTGTTTTGTCTATCTGTGTTTTTATACTTGTATTCGGTTGATTTTTTTCTTGTATTATTTATATAAAATGTGGAAAAAAGTTATAAATACGAACGAACAACGATGACTGGATCAAAGTAACGAATATTGTACGTTTAAATTTGTGTATTTGAAACCTTGCAACAGCTTATTGTATATGTGTTTAAGAGGGTGACTGTAGATATTCTTGTTTAGAATTCTTTCTTATGTTGCAGACATCTCCACTTTTTGTGGCAATCTTCTGTTTTTTTTTTTTTTTTCATTTCTTTGTTCTTTTTTATATTTTTGTCTAAAAATAAACTTTTTGCCAATGTTTAAGGTATTTATTTTAGCCTTTGGCTTATAAAATCTTCTTTAATGCGAAAAGAAGAAACGAATGAGAGGACACAACTTTTGTTGTTACTGTTGTGAATCTGTTTTCATTCTCTACCATTTTAACATTTTGCCCGTCCATCTGTACATCCATCCACTAGAGCATTTATTCACACATCTATTCTATATATTTATTTTATCTTCTTTCTACAAGTATATAAGAAAAGTAAGTGTATGCGCCTGCTCCTTTTGACGAACGTGCATTTTTATTTCAATGTTTCCAAAGATGGTTGACTAGATGGCTGGCTGGCTGGCTGGCTGACTAGGATGTATGTACTACTTACGTAGTATATTAACTTTATGTATGTTCAAATGTATCTTAGAGATGGAATATTGTATGTATCTAAATACATACGCTTTATAATTTTCCTTCTTATTGTTAAACAATTGGTGTATTATCGTAGAAATCATTGTCTAGTACTTGAACTTTGATTTGAAAATCCACAATAAGAATACAAAATAGCAAACATAGAAATTTACTATAATTTTTAGCAATTCAATAGTTTTTTTTTTTTTAGTTTTCATGCTATTCTTCAGTTCTGTTTATTATAACAGTATACTTTAATTTTACACGACATACATAAGAGGTCACAAAACAATTGTGAAATTCGAAATTTGCTCAAAATGTTGGCATCAAATATAATGTACATATGAATAGATCTGTAATAACATACAATTTTATGTATATTAATGTAAAATAATTAGCCTTTTGGGTAATTTACATAGAAAGTCCAAGCCATAGAATTAAAAAGATTTGCGAAATTTTCGGAAATGGACCTAATCTATGGCCGTTTATGTACCGATTTCTGCATATATCAAATTTATTTATTTCTTCAAATATTACCATCCAAACTCTGTGCGATTTTCGTGTGTTAAAGTGATTTTGAGAGTGTGACTTATATTACAGCTAGCTATGCCTCATATGGACCGAGTTATCTTTAAAATTGCAACCTTGTCTGGTGGTATAATAATTACGGAAAAAGCACTACAAACCTTATGTTAGGACAATTGAACGATTAACAGCTATAGATGTAAAGGATATACCACAATATTCGTCGTAGGGCAAAAAGATTTTTTTACTGTAGCAGTGCGATTTTAAAAATACTATAAATTTCCTAGTAAGAATATTGTAAGACTTTTCTTATGATCCGGAAGCAAGGCCGTAATTTTTTCGTTGATAAGAGTACAAAATGCACTGTTCAAAATTATGGAAACTAATTGTTTGGTAATCAATTTCTTTAATATTAATGATTTAAAATATATATAGCTGTGGGAATGATTATTATATATATATATATATTTTTTTTTTTACTTTAATTTTTATAAATTTAAGTGTAAGGAAAGCGAAAGTGTATAAAAATGTGTTTAAAAGAAGCATGAATGATATAACGGACGTATTATGTTTGTTAAACTCGTCATTACTTTAAGTGCATTTTTTCACTGTCACAAACACAATTATATTTTTAGTGATCGACTGATCGTTTTCTACGCTATATAAATCTTTGTAATTTAAAAGAAGGACAAATAAAATTTGCAAAATAAAAATACTATATGTTCTTGGATATAAATATTTTGAAATGTTTATAAAAATGTTATGCTATAAGTTTTTATATTTCGCAGAATCTTATTATATGTATACTATTGTTTCTTCAATTCTATGAATATGGTAAAAAGTTTTATATCAAAATATCAGATAATACAAGTCCATGATTAACTGCATACATACGAATGAAAGCCTTACTTACAGTTTTGCTTGTGTGTGTGTATGTTTGTATGTGTAGGGAACATGAATACCAATTTATATAAATTCCTAGCCGTTTTTTTTTCATACATACATTTTGTATTATCGCGCCATTCATTCGTATGAACTAGAACTTATTCTGATCTCTATAAAAGCATAACACTAACCAACAAAAATATATATTCACATATACGAATACATACACCTAATGAAAAATCTTTTTAAGACTCCCATCTACAATTAAATAATGACCATTCTGGTAGATGATGAGGTTGTTGATGATGATGGTGCTGATAATGATGCCTATAAACTGTAATTATTTCTTTTTTCTTATTCTTATTTATTTTTTTGTTAAATTTTCGTACGGACAACAATAATAAATATTTCAGATTTAAAGAAAAAGATTATTTATTTGTTAAATAGTGTAAGTAAAAGAGAAAAAAATGTAATGAAAAAAGAAAACAAAAACAAAATAATCAAGTTAAAAAAAATGCCCGTATCAATCCCCAAAAGTATCCAACGGAGAAATGTGAACTAAGAAACTAATTATATATGAATGTATGTACGTACTTTTGAGAACAATAATATTAAAAGAATTGCGTTCATTTTATAAAATCTACTTACAGATATAAAAGTTCATTGGCTCTTTTTAATTTGCTGTTCCCTTTTTTGTTAAATCAATGAATTTTTCCGGCAGACTTAATCATTTCAAGGCCAAACTTAAAATATTTTTAATATTAAAAATTTGTATCTTATTCCTTCTTCTTTTTAGAATGTGGTTAAGAAGTTGTTTGATGTTTTATATGTATTTATACCAATTTGTAAAAGTACGTTAGAAGAAATATTAATGCACATTAACATATATGAAATATTTAATTAAAGTTAGTTTTTTTGCATACATTATTATTGGCACATGGGACAAATAGTCCCTCTCACCACCATCATAGGTGGTGCAAAGTACCGGTCGCAATTTAAAAATTTATATGAAATTTGTTTACGAATTATTATTTGATACAAGAATGAATCCTGATCAAATTGGTTATAATCGATCCATTATTTTATTTAGCCCGTATCTAAATGTCCTCCCTTAATTGCTTTTGAAAAATTTCAATACATGAAGTTTAGTTTCGTTTGTGATTTTTTTTTTTTTAAATAAATGTGTTTTAATAACTGCAAGTCTTAGGACAGAAGACTCATATAAGACCTCTATCCGATGATATTGTTAGGTTTGAACAACTATATCTTACATTAATCTACTAAGTTTTAAATTCTTATCTTGTCAGACTTAAATATTTCATATACATACTTCATAAATTCAAAACATTAATTATAAAATTTCATTTATTCATGTATATTACAAATAAGAGAAGAAATTATATTTTATATTGAAATTCATTTCAAACAGTATATATGTAGCAATATAAAATGAAAAAAAAAAAAAAAAAATGACGATAAACATGATAAAGTGTGATTTAATGTATTTTTTATCTATTATTTAATATCTTTAAAATAATTTTATCTACAGGATGTTAAAAAAAAAAAACAAAAAATGATGACCATTTGTTTTATGCAACGTGTATAGAATAATGAATTTTAACAGTTTCTATCAAATGTTCTCAACTTAAAAATATCCTACAATCAAGTATCCACATATCTATTATGTAACTATTTATATTATGAGATTTAACAATACAAAAAAAAAAAACATATATATACATATATAAATGGAAATATCATCTGATATCTTCTATTTTTGTCAATACCTATAATATAAATAGCTACTGTCGTTTGTAGCAGCGTTGTTTAAAAAAAATAATCATTACTTTTCCTATTTGAAACGTTTTGCGCAAAAGTACATAATAAAATATAAAGTTCATCCGCATGACAAATACATCCAAACGTATACTACGTATATATGTTTATAACTATTAATGACATTCAGTTCTTTTTGTATACAATCGAAACTATTCGTACTTTCTTACAATATAATACTTTGTATCAAAATTCTTACATAAATATATATATATATGTATGTACATATTTAGATATCTACGCACATATATATGTATGTATTTTTACATACATTCATACATAATCAACGTACATTCATTTAAAACATTACTTAAAGGCAATAGAAAAAGTTCAAAGAACTTTCGTTCCATTAAATTAGAAAATAAAAAAAAATATATATATAAATAAATAAATCATTATTATAATTAGTGAAGAAGTTTAACAATTACTAGATTGTGGCGCATTTTTTTTTTAATTAATGATCAGATATAGTTATTATTATTGTTGTTGCTTTAAATAATTTTTCTAAAAATTATTATTGGATGAATATGCCTGCTGGGTTCATTTTGATTAGTTTTAAACAAATTACATACATATGAGTTTATTATAATATTCTATATTCATTATATGTAGGTATGTATGTATGTATGTATGTAAATTTACATTCATTCATTCATTTATTTGTTTGAAATTTCTTATGTACATACTTATCAAAGAGTATATTAATTACTTAACACGTACATATATATATATATATATTAATATATTTAGAAGAATTAAAACCATATAATTATTATTTCTATAATAATATTTCTATCTTTTTTTTCGTAATTGTTTCAACAAATTGTTAATTTGTAATACTCAACTTCACCATGGGTTGTTGGAATATTAAAAGTTTATGCTTATGTTTGTAACGTAAATAATCTTCGAATTCTAAGTTGATTTAAAGATGTACGTGTATCTCTTGTGAGCATAGAAAAGATTGAATTTTTAAATATAACTTAATGAAATTTTACACAAAATATGTTTTTGCTACAAGTTCAAAATGGAATGATTGTGGATAAGTCCACCCAGTTGTCATACAAAGTTTCTACTTTTTCAAATTAAGTCTTATATTTTTATTAACACTTGTACAAATTAATTAAAAATCGGTCCATAATTAGCATAGGGCTCATATAAACTTGTCTTTAATGTAAGACACCCTTTGAAAAAAGCATTTTGATGCAAATACTCGAAATTCTCCAAAATTTTTCTCATATAGGAAATTTGAATAAATTTTATTTCTATTAGACATTTGGATGCGTAACGTGTTTTATGGAATTTTTTTTTAGAAATTTCCTTTTTAATAGGAAATTTTTAAAATTTTTTTTATAAAATTTTTACTAAATTTCAATTGATTAAGGAAAATGAAAACTTATTGAAATGAAATTTTCAATAAAAATTATTATTTTTAACATAAACAAAAAATCCGCAAAGCAAAGTTTATATGATTAATTTATTAATCATATTGGTTTCGTGTTTGTGAATTATGTCTTCTGCAAATTAATTTAAAAATGGTGTTGTTCATCGTACTGAATATGACAAAAATGTTATTCTGAAATTAAATTCCGATGGTTATCAATTAGAAAAATTGCACAGATAATGAAGTGGTCCAAAACTAAGGTATTCAATGCCATTAATTCGAAAAAGGCATAAAACGCGTTTTGAACAAGTTCGACTTTCCAACCTTCAGTGACAAGTCGAACGATAAGAAATATGCTGCAGGATTAATGGGACGCAGTCCGTGAAAAGTACTACTGTTGAACAAGAAAAACATACAAAAAAGTTTGTAAAAACTGGAACAACGTACTATGGTCAGACGAAACAAAAGTCAATTTATTTGGATCTGACGGAAAATCATTTGTACGTGGTCGTGCTAATGCTGAATTTGATCTAAAATATACCAAAAAACGGCCAAACATGGTAGTGGTTCTATAATGATATGGGGATGTTTTTTGGCCTGTGGAGTTGGTCCAATAGTTTGGATTCAGGAAATATGAATGTTACTGACTAAATAGACTAAATAGAATAAAATGCTTCCTTTAAAAAATATATATATTTTTTTGGCAGAATTAGTTCCTTATTTTTGCTTTATAAGTTAAAATATTTACTTCGTTATTTAATTTTATGTATATACTTTTTAATATTTATGGAATAGTAAATAAAAAAGTAAGACTATATTGAAAAATTAGAGTGTCCCTATTATTTTCTTCAACACTATATACAAAATAACTCATCTTTAATACATAATTCAAAAGTTTTTCAAATGACATTCGGTTTAGATATAAAAAAGGATATAGGCAAACAATACAGTATATCAACCCGAATAAATTATTTGCTATAATCGAGTCTCAAAATTTTGAAAATGTTTGCTTCTTATTGCAACATCTATTTTATACATTAGATTAAGATTTTTTTGTTATCAAACTATATTTATTTTCTTCTTTGAACTTAGCTATATGAATCTAAATTCTATAGCAAAAAAAAAAAAAAAAAAGCAAAATATAAATTTCCTCTCATAGTATTATGAAAATTCATATATTTTTTAGTATCTTTAAATTTATATAATTCCAAACGGTATGAAGATTTTCTTAATTTTTCGAAAAATATAAAAATAAATAAATAGAAGAATAATAAAGGCAGCGTGTTAGATATTTCATAAATTTTGTCATGAACTGATTGGATCTATGTAGATGCATTGTAAAGTGAGCGAGCGTAGTGCCAATGATTCTTAATACTTTTTTTTATTATTAATCAATATAAATGAACATTTTGAATGACACCTTTCGTATTGTGTTAATAATTTTAACGAATTACTTTCACTGGTAAATCAAGCAACCAGGCAGGCACAACAAGTAAGTAACGAAGCAACGACACGTTAAGACTTCCTGTTCTTACAATCCAACAACACCTGTCTTAAATGTTTGTTTGCAAGTATTTTTAAATTATTTAACATTAATTGCATTCAACATTCATACATGTGTGTATGTATGTATGTATGTATTTGAAACGTTTCTTAACTTCTCATATTCGTCATTTTAGTTAGTTAGTTATTCAGGTATTTCAAATATTCTCACTGGGTTAATAAAATAAGTATAAGTATTCTTTTAATAAGAAATGAAAGTATGTAAAATGTTGGTTGTGGTGGTGGTGATAGTGGATATATTTACATGTAAATATGTCTATGTGTGTGTGTGTGTTTTTTTTAAGTAAAATTATAAATAATTATTTTGAAATAAGTCATCATCCGAGACTGAGAACTGTCTTATAGTATATAATTGATGAAAAACGTAAGTTTTATTATATTCATTTGTAATACAAGCATCAGGAAAGTTCTTAAGATCATCATCAATTGCCAGCAATATGAGTAAACTTGTAGTGATCTTTTTAATTGTCATCATTTTGGGCTTTTCCACATCAATGCCACAAATAGAGCATGGTTCTCCAAAAGGACCCAGTGGTGTAAGTTTTTCATTTTAATCTGTTTTAAATTTTTTTAATATCTAATTGTAAAATTTTTAGCGTTTTGAACATACGAAAAATTTAGCTGCACCTCCAGTTGATCTTAGCTTACCACCTGTTTTCTTACCAGAATCCATTCCCATTCACGAGGATGTTCAGGAATGAAGATATTATAGTCATTAAAATATTAAACTAGCTAAAAAAATAGTCAAATTTAAAAGAAAAATACTAAGTATTACATAAAAATGTAATTTTAATTATGATATAAGGAACAAATTATTTATAAAAATAAAATAAATCAAACTATTTTTTTATTACCGTTTTTAATAAAAAATATGTTATTTTATGTAAATTAGTTGACGTGAAATAAAATTTGCTGAAGAATAATATAAATTTTATATTTTCCATGATTTTAATCAAAAAAATTCCGAGAGAATTAATGATATCATACGACCGGGCACATCCAACTGTATTTTTTTTTCTTGGTTGACTTTTTATAAGACTAAAGAGAATTTTATATATTTTTACCCTGACCGCCAAAATATCGTAACCGAAAACATTTTCGAAATTCGTGTGCTGTTAAAAATAAATAGTATAGGATCATTTACATAATCTGTCAAAATTTCATTGGCTTATCAATTGTCATTTCAGATTGATAGCGAAAGCAATTTCTCGTATGTGTCATTTTTCATGTGCAAACAATCACAAAAATCCTTCCCCTGTAAAATTTTGTGTTCTGCACTTGCGACAATTGCGCGGTTAGGGCTCGATATTTTATATACATAGGTACTTATATTATAACCTGCAAATTAAACAGAACAATATACTACGATCTCAAAGTTCTTATAAACATTTCTAATTTTTAATTACATACTTACCAATCCATTTTCTTCTTCTCAAACGGTGAACATAAAATGTTCATATAATGCATATATCATCTACATAATTAACTCAAAGTTAAAATTCTTTGAGGTATGACGTTCTTCTTTTTTTATATGTATTTGTTATAGTAAATGTGTTGTTTTTGTAATTATATTGATGTCCCGTTTATTTACGGAAAGAATTTTGTGCAATTATCGATAATTAATTACGTTTATTAGAAAAAGACTAAAAAAGTTGTCGTTAAGGTGGCATTAGACTTTCTCCTAAGACATGCCCATTTTGAAGTGACTACTGACGTAGATAATAAAGTACCAATATTAGTACCCTAAAGTAGACGGTTACCTCACTTGTCCAACAATCATGTCTGTTCTGAAATCACGGTGATTTCAAATCACGAACGATTTTGAAATCACGCAAGTGATTNNTTTTTGATTTAGTCTTCTTTATTACAGAAGTTTAAAAGTTTACATTGTTTTGTCAATACCGCAATACTGAATACTTTTTATTTTGATTTTTATTATCAGACTTTAATTAAATACGTTCCTAATTTTTTGCTAGTTTATGTAAATATAAGTATTAATATTTCGAAAAAGTTTCCATTGTATTGTCAACCACTGTATATTCGGGAGATTTACAAAGTGTACTATCATGTCGTATTGTCATAAGTGATAAAATTTGTCGATAAAAAAAAAACGAGAAAAAAGATATACAGGCCTGTTCTAAAATCACGGTGATTTCAAATCACGAACGATTTTGAAATCACGCAAGTGATTTTCAGCTGTTCTGGAAATCACGTGATTTTAAATTTTTCGGAGTGATTTTAATTTTTCGAAATCACGAGGAAACAGCTGTTTTATATTTTATTTACAATTAAATAAAATATTTATTAGCCTTTTGAAATGTTGTCAGGAGCAACATTGTTGGCATTAATTGCATTAAAAAGGAAGAAAATAAATAATGAGCGAATTAAGAAGCGGTATTTGCGGGACCTCTCAAATCCTATGGAAACAGAAGAAAAGTTGTAGGTAAACAGGAATTAACGAATTAACAAATTTATGCAAATATCTTTTCAGATTTATTTCATTTTATTTTATGGTACTCTTATAAAAATAATGAAACCACCTTCCGACCATTGCGCATATTTTAGTAGAAAGGGTTACTATAGTTTAAATGCTATGGTTGTATGTTGTTAATTTCTTTATACACATAGCTACTGTTAAACTATTCTTTCCTTTCAGATTTGTGATTACGATATGCGCATATTAGCCATAGATGCATGCAGGCCTGGCTCCTGCCATGATTCCTTTGTTTGGAAAATGAGCGATGCTAAAAACTATTACGCTGAAATGTATAGAGAAGGTGCCCGTAACTTTTGGTTATTAGGTGATTCTGGGTATCCGTTAAAACTATCTAATGGACTCATATAAAAGCCCTGGTTATGGACGCACAGCCACAACCATCAACCAGAAGAACACGCTTCTGCAAAGAAATATTGTAGAAAGAACAATTGGTGGTTCTGAAAAGCAGATTTAGGTGTCTGCAAACTAATGCTTCGTTATGTTCGTTCCAAAATGGTATCTAATTGTTAATGGTGTGTTGTGCATACATAATAATTGTAAGCACTTTAACGTAGGTATTTGACGAGGAAGTTAATGGTATAACATGGACAAATGACGACTTTGAACTTGTCGAAGAAGACAAGACTTTAGTATCATCAGCAAGCAGCTGTAAGAGATAGTATAGCCCGTTCCCTTTATTGAAAAAGCTCTTTTTTAAACAATAAACAACAATTTTATTTAAATAAAAATTCAATTATACAGTCTTGGCATCTACGTATGTATTTCGAAAGTTCTTAACAGCTTTGACAGGCAAAGAAAAAATGAAATCACGAAGTCGTTTCTGAAAGTAAACAAAAAATTTATACGCAGTGAAGTAAAGGTATTTTCAAAAAATTACTATTTTTTAATGTTTTTCATATAATTAAAAATTTATCACACAAATGAATACAGAACATAATAAATTATTTATAATAGCCATTTAAACATTTGATTTACAACACAGTGTTTTGGCAAAATAAGCAAGTGATTTGAAATCGACCTAAAAAGTTGACCGATTTGAAATCACGTAATTTCATAATTTGTTTTGTGCTCAGAACACTTTAGGGATTTTCAAATACTTCGATAATAAGTGATTCCAGAACATACCTGTAAATAAATAATATTATTTACACTTGCATTTGTGCCAAAACGAGGCCAATTGTGGACCTATCTTGTACCGAATAAAAACTACATAACTGGAAATTAATGTATATAATTTCGTGTTATATTTGCTATTATGATACCACATATGCTAGGTCAAGCAGTGGACCTTGCCATATCCAATTACCCAGATATTGCTACAATCGGCAGTATTAATATAGCTGCTTTTTCGAAAGGAATTAATTAGACTCTTAGCATTTAACGGGAGATACTTTTGTCACCATTTATTGTTTAATTTTTTAAGATTTTGTTTAAAAAAATACTTTTGTCAATTCTACGAACACCTAAGTGACATATTTTTTGAGCACATATATCCTTCTCCTAACTCTTCAAAACGGTTTACGAATGAGCCGGTAAAATATTTGTATAATTCTTTATGCTTTCTTCTCAGAAACAAATATCTAAATTGCTTTTAGTTAACCTTTGCTGAGAATAATAGAAAAAAAATAATAAAATTAAATACATAATTATTTGTATATCAATATTTTAAAGTTAATTTCTGTATTTATTACTCTTACTTTTTTATATTACATATATGTACTAAACCCAAATATTGTTTAATATTGATCTAACATATATATTCCTATTTGATTTTCTGTTGTTATTAATATGTAACTTCTCCTTGTGATTTTGATATTTGTATTCTAATGTGCATTAAAACATAAATGCTTCGCTTGTCGGCAGCGAAAATTGCTTCGTTTGAATGTATTTTGTCGAAATACAAAGATGGCGATTTTATATGTAATTAGATCGTTTCAAACAAAAAGCTCTAACGTCCTGGGGTTCAACACATCTTCAAATTGCAATATAAAAGTACATGGAATTGAAATTTGAAGATTTTTGAAAGCAGAAGCACCGTTTCATATATCACTGGTCATGGAGGAGTAAAATTCTTGCCGTAGAAATTATATGAGATGGGCAGCTTTTCTAAAAAAGGCGCCGACTTCAATAAAGAATTTATGAAAAAAATGTCTAAAAAATTTCAAATTTCAAATTGAATGAATTACAAAAATTTTCGGCGGCGTATTTGAAGTATTTTTCAAGTCCGAAATTTTTTATGGGCGGCGGGGCTCGAATCAGTCGACTTAAAGCCTGTCGGCGCAGGTCTCTGCTGCATGGTACGTTCATACAGTACATTACATTATGTATGTACTTATCAGGTTGTAGAATAAATTAATAAAAAAATAATGGCAATTTTTTAAATATGCCTAAAGTTGATGCTTTTAAAATAAAGAAAGAAGGTACAAAACAAATAACATTATTAATAAGGATATAGTTTTGGGGATTCGTTTTTTAATTTAATATCTGCTTTTTATAATATGTTTTTTAATAATCTACAATTTCAATATTAACGATAATTTTTTTTTCAATAATAATAATCATGGCAATAACAGAAAATAATCTGACGTTTTCATTGAAAATTTCGATATGCATGGCAATATTTATTATGAAAAGCAATAAATACTATAATTTGAAGAAATCAACTAAATATTTACAAAACATTAAATTATTTCACGGCAGCAACATTTATTGTCTCGCGTGTGCACTTACTCAAATTTCTTGCGAATAACTACAAATAAAAGATAAAACTGTAATATGTGAATTGTAACAAATTTTAAAAAAATATAAAAATATGTACATATGTATGAAACTAAAATTAAACAGTATTAAAGAAATGCATTTTCAAACGATGCATTCAAAATACACAAATAAGCAAAAAAAAAAAAAAAAAAAAAAAAAAATAATAATAAAATAATAAATATAATAAATATGAAATAAGAAATAAAATATAATTTGAATTTTTAAATTAAATAGTTACATATATTTATTACAGACGGGTCCCAAAACATTTAATTATAAAATGTAAACAGACTTTTGGAATTTTTTCATTTTCAAAATAGAGGAAATTTTATAACAAATTAATTGAACGTTTTGCTTCTTTTTTTTTTTTTTTAATTATAATTTTTCAATAATCATAATTTATAGAATAAATTCTAATTTGGCTTTGCTATAAACATTTTGATACCTGCAAAGAACAATGGAAAAATTTTATATCCACAACGATAGATTACATGTTTATCTTTCCATATGAACAAAAATATAAAATAATATATTTATTAAATAAAAAGATTATCCTCATCATGATAAATTGTCTGTAACAGTTTTATATTTCTATTTTCAAGTATTTTTAAATGGTCGCAATTCAATTTCAATATATAATATAATATATATATAATATATATATTATTATATATATATATAATATATATATATATAATATATAATATATATATATATTATATATTATATATATATATATTATATTATATATTATATATATATATGAATTGGACCATTTAAAATACTTGAAATTAGAAAATATAAAAACTGTTGACAGACAATTTCTGATGAGATAATCTTTACTTAATAATATATATATATATATAATATATTATATATATATATATATATATAATTATATTATATATAATATATATATATATATATATATATATATATATACTATATATATATATATATATATATATATATATATTCGTATATATTTGAAATTGTTTATAAATTTTAAAAAAAAAATATTAAATGTTATAAATAAATTATAATTGAATACTTTATATGTTTCAATAATTTGTATACATTAAACACAAACAAATTTATAATTTATTGAAATCTATTAACGTTATATTGAGGATGTGTATTTAAGATACATTTCTTTAACAAACATTTAAATTAACAATTTAATAACAATAAAAATTGTTAAGTGGTTATTAAGAATTTTTTAAAACGTTATTAAGACAAATTTTCCTTGAAGACATCCACAAAAGTAGTTATACATTATTTGACGAATGATGATAAAACCAATGTCGCATAAATTAATAATAAAACAATTATTCGAATGATAGATAGAAATATTCGCATTAATTATCTATTTTAATTTCATTTTATAACCGTCATCTCAATTATACAAATACTGAGTTCAGAAATTAAGAAAGCGTGTTTAAATATACTTACATATGTATATACGTATATACTAGAACACAACATTTAGAAGATATTTTATATAAATATTTATAAATATTGTACAACATTTAGACAAACTCATGTATACACACTGTTTGTACTTGTAGAGATATAGATATTATTGATGACTATCATAAAAAGGAGAAAAAAAAAACACTTGTTGATTCCACTCACTGACACTTCATTAATGTGAGTCAACTATTGTTAGAAGCAACCAAAGCAGCAGCTGCAGATCAATAATAAAAATAATCGTTCCTTAACAAAAACATTTGTATAACACATTAATAATAAGTAATAGCAAACGATGCTAGAGATGTCTTGAGCGAAAGATATATAACATATTTAACATTCCACCGCAGAGCATTTGAATAATGTAATCATTTAAATTTAAAAACTTGTTTTACTGCGTCATTAATAAACAAACAAAATTATAAAATTAATTAGATGCTATATATATAGATCTATTCAAATTGAATACATAAAGTTTATAATAGAAGTCTATTGAAACTAAAAGAAATTACTGCTCCAGTATATAGCAAAATCAAAATACGCTTCTTACCAACCTATTCTATGTTAAACGCATATCTTATGGTCATAAAGTTATTTTCCCGAAATATGTCAGCAGTAAAAGAACAGAAACAATGCTGCATACAATACAATAATCTTTAGATTATGTATAATAATTTTTACGAAACTTTAGCCATAACGTGCGATTTAAAGTGTCTTTTTGTTTAGCAATTTCAAGTTATATATGCAGAGTAAATTTTTACTTCACAAATTAAATTTTAAATTCATTCACAGCTCTGGATTGAAATGGATATGAAAGAGACTATAAAAGTATTTCATTTGCCATATACTGCAATTTACTGCTTCACACTCAAAACGCTTAGCAAAAATTCACACATTCACACACAGCAGCAAAATCAATTATCAAAAAAAAAAAAAATATATTAAAAAAAAAAAACTTCTAAAGAAGCCAAAAAGCAAAATACAAGTCTGTAAGCTATTTACATGGGATTAAGACGACGTTAATATAACCCTACGTCTTAGGATTCTATGTTTTTGAAAATTAACCAAATCAAATAAAGAACTTGAAATTATTGTATGTACATATATGTATGTATATTAAATTATATAAATTAAAATTCCATTGATTTACATTTACGATACTAGACTTAAAACTCTATTAGTAAATAACAATTTATTTATTTATTTTATTCGAATTTACTGACATAATTCCTACATGACAAGGAAAGGGACGACTAATTATGAAATTTGCCTTATAATCATACTTTCAAAATTGGTTATCCTCCAGGCAAAGTTGATTATTTTCTCAATAGGAATTCCTCTACATTAATCCTCATATAATATCTCCGAGACTTACTGATCTTAAATTTTTTATTTTTTTACTTTTTTTAGTTAAATCAATATTTATTGTTTATTTTACAGTAGAGTGCACTTAACAATACCATTTAGAGTGGCTCACCAAATAAATGATACAAAGCCTATCAGCCACCCAATCATACTACACAGACTACATCTGTCTATTAAAACTAACAAAAAATAAATATAAATCAAACATTGATGTTGTTTTTAGTATTGTGTTAAAAAAAAAATTGTTTTTATTTTATTTTATTTTATTTTTTTATTATTGTTATTTAGCTTTTGATAGTGTAACAAAAACAATTTTTAACTTATTTCAGATAGTGTCATGTATTTCATTCGTCTGCTTCTGATTGTCGGTTGTATGATCTTGTTTGAATTAAATTGTAGAGCTTGCGACGACTGAATTGTGGTTTTTCTCTGCTCTTAAAAATAAAAATCGTTTTGTACCGTGTCAGTTGGATTTTAAGCATCGAGTGTGAAATATACAAAATAAAAACATACTCACTAAAAACGGGGGTATTTACTTTTGAATATTATTTTATTTTATTTTTCGTTGTTTTTAACTCATTTTTTTTTTTTTTTTTAACTTTAAATTGTTTTGTTTCATTTATACTGCTATTTCGACATTTTTTGTGTGTTATTTAAATAAAGTTTCAAAGTGAAGAAAAATAATGAAATTAAAGTTAAAATCGTCAAATGACTGTTATTATGAATAATTTAGAAAAATACGATTG
This sequence comes from Phormia regina, assembly GCA_001735545.1. Lineage (NCBI taxonomy): Eukaryota > Metazoa > Arthropoda > Insecta > Diptera > Calliphoridae > Phormia > Phormia regina. The sequence goes on from MINK01188174.1 coordinate 53,802, forward strand.
AAATAAGGACATTAAATGTTCGTTAAAAGAATTTTCAGTTTTTTTTTTTTTAGTTTTTGCTATTTTTTTTTTTTTTTAACACCTCTGGCCAAACAATTAACAAGTTTTTAATATTTTTTTAATAACTTAGTTAACAATAAACGGAAACAAATATGTAGTTTCGTTTTAAAAAAATATAATATTTCGTATTGAAATACAGATGTTTTAATAATTTCTCTTATCATCGACAAAAAAAAATACAAAAACAAATGGAGTTGGATAAATAAGTGAGAGAAAAAGCCGACAGACAGTTGAAATATCAACCTGTATTTATGTTTATTTTTTAAAGCAAAAACAAACATGTAAAAAAGTTAGACTTTTAATTTTATGTGAATTTCAAACCTTTTACAAATTTCAAAATAAAACTATTCTGGAGAATATAATAAATGTCACTCTCATTTGGAAATAAAAACTGCATTTTTATAATTTAGACAGATATTTGTTATTCATATTAATTTATATACCTGTATTTGTAAATTTGACTTACTGACTGACATTCAGAATGTCATTTGCGTTCTAAAACCGTACAGGTACAGTAGTAAGTAGTTCATAGTAACAATTTCTGTACTACATTGTTTGACTGGTGGGCACATGATCCCTCTCCTCATATCTTTATTACAATTAGCTGATTAAAAATTTTTATATATAGATATTAGATTATTGTTTATTTATTTTAACAATTATTTTCTAGAAATTGCAACACACACACACACACATGCAATATGTTAAAAACATGCGAATTTATTTTGAAATGTAACAAATTTCCCATAAATATTTTTTCTTAATAAAAAAATTGGAAAAAAATTTACATCTCCTCGAAAAAAAATTAAAAAAAAAAAATAAAATAACCAAAAAACATGTGTTACAAATTAAAAATAATTGTTTATTATTTAAGATAATCACGTTATTTTGCAAATCTAATCAATCTACAATATTTTTTAAGCATTTCAATAGAAATATAAAATTTATAATAACATTGTATGTATGTATGTATGTATGTATGTATGTATGTATGTATGTATGTATGTATGTGTCTATAAATAATAAATAAAATTTTATAATTTAGTACCACACCAAAACCTTATCAATTTTCCAAAAGAAAGAAATAAAAAAAAAATTATTTAAAAATTATCTTAATAGTTGAAAACTGTTAATAAACAAAAGCATTAAAGGTGTAAATTTAAATTTATTTATATACGAGCCTGTCAAATATTGCAAAATAAATCCACTTCTTTCCGCTGTCTGATAGAAATTAGGATTCGTAGAACAAAATCTTTGGAATGTGAAAAATGCTATCTAAATTTGTTATATTATGTTTAGATTTTGTTTAATATTGTGAACAAATGTTATATATACCACGTTATAATAGAGGCTTTCAGAAACTGTATCATAATTTTTTTTTTTTTTGGATTATAAAAACAATTTTGTAGTATTTTTATTGGACCCAAATTATTTAAGTTAACAATGAGAATATAATATTTTTTCTAATGACAATGCAGTAACCTCCTGCATTTAAAGTCCGACTTAATATTCGTTTTCCAATTGGGTCAAAAACTAACAGAAAATATAATTAATTGAAGTTTATGTAAAATAAATAAAAATTCAATGAATTGATTGAAATCCAAAATCAATGTTTTGTGAAAATCATTGATTTGTTTTTGTTCTGTAAATAGTTATTAACGTGAAAAATCTACAACTATTAAATATCTTATAGCTGAGCTCCTCAAGGGGAGGTGTCATACTTTAAATGAATTATTTAAACCAATTGATGTAAAACATTCTCTTCGAATGTAAATTGAATTTTGATGATTGAAAAATCTGCGATAAAAGAAACGAAAATCTATTAGAGCCAAAAAAAAAAAAAAAAAATAATTTGTACTTCGTTTTCAAGATCATTGGCCAATGACAAATGTGCACCTTGTACCCAACATACAAAACTCTTTTTTAAGATGTTTTAAATCATAAAGCGATAAACCTTTTCATTAATTCAAATTTATTATATGTATTTACTTTTGTCACAAACTGTATTTTTAGTTTTATTCTGTAATGAAGATGTAAAGTGTCTAAAAAGAAAAGAAAAATTAAAGTGAAATATATTTTAAATTCTGTCCATATGTAAGTATGTATGTATGTATGTATGTATGTATGTATGTATGTATGTATGTATGTATGTATGTATGTATGTATGTATGTATGTATGTCATAAATTAATAAATAACATATGTTGGCTATTTACACAAAGATGTATGTACGTATATATATATATATTTTTTTTTTTTTGCAGCTTGATGCTGTTTTGTCCAATTGTAGCATAAATATTTTTAGTTTCCATCAAGTCTTAGTAGCAAATATGAAGTCATTTTAACTGAAAGTGATCTAAGTGCTTTTTTTGTGTTAACTTTTTTAA
>MINK01188174.1:60159-75820 GCA_001735545.1 Phormia regina
ATAATGTTCGTGGTCGTATGCACATTTCTGGATATGTCAAAAACTTTTTGGGTTGCTCTTTCAACAACTTCCTTGTACTTCGTAATATAGTGATGCTCTTCAATATTGTTAAATCGGGACTGCCGATATTTCTTCGGTCTGAGTTTACTTTTTCTCATTCTAGTAGGAAACCTCAAATATTGATACCTAGGATACCTTTATTCAGGAATAGATCTTTGTAATATATGTTTATTGGCCTAGGATGGATTTTTATATTACTGTGAAATCTAATAAATAAATAAATAAATAAATAAAATCAGACAAGCAGTTTTTGAGATACGCTGCAATATATAGTGCAATGTCCATAATATTCAAAATAGCGATTTATCGCTTGAACTGAAATCAATTCAATTATACTCTGTGTCACAGAAATTTTGTTTAATTTTGTAACGTTATATTTAGCTTTTGATAAATTTGGAAAATGTTTAATAAATCATTTTAAATCTCTGGTCATATTAAAATCTACTGAGTTATTCAAATAAAATATATGATATTTTTCATGTTTGATAGTATTAGTATAGCATATTTTAGGGTTTCCCATTAAAATTTAAAAAAAAAAATAAATAAATAAAATTATTTCTTATATACATATGTATGTTTATATATGGTATGAGATCAAAATGTATGAACACGCGAACAAAAATTGTAGAATAAAGCGAAAAACCTAATCGTATGGCACTAAAGTTTTGCAGTCTATTAGTGTTATGTCTTGTGAGTTTCTATCTGTGACCATTTTGTTTAAAATGTCATTGTGTCACAAAATTTTTTAAAGATTTAAGTTAGTTGCAACCAGATTAAAAAAATTTTGATAATGGTCCATATATATTTCTTTGCTGAATTGAAAACTTACCAGTTCAAAGTTTTATGAAAATTATTCATAACGATTTATTCATCTATTGAATGATAAAATTTTTTGTTAATTCAAATCTTTTGCAAACTGAATAAAAATATTTTTTTTTTTCATTAAATTTTGATTTATTTGTTTTTCGTTTTTAATCTTTTGTAAAATATTTGTAATAGATTTGAATTTAGGAACATTTTAAAACCGAAAAATTCTTTAAGTAATTGTCAATTCTTTATAGAATTTAACATATTGGATGAATTATGAACTTAATTCAATGAGTTAATTCTTTTTATGAATAAATTTAAGGAGCAATTTTTTACAAAAGACTCCATTTCCGCTTTCGACTATTAATAGCCGAATGATAGCTTAAGTAAATCAGTGCTGAAAGAAATATCATAATATTAAATGATTTTTTAAATAATGAAAGAATGAACTTTTGATTGTTTAATTAAATAATACTTTTACTTAATTTCACTAGTATATTTAAGTTTATTTTTCATTTAATAAATTGTGTGTTTCTTTAGCTTTTTCGCCATTTTTTTAGAGAATCATCTAATTTTAAATATTTGTTTATAGTCTTACGGAGGAAGATAACTCTATACAACAAAGATTTTTTTTTTTTTAAATTGGTATTTAATTTCAAACATTTATACATAAATACTTGTACATACATATAATGTAGACTATATATATATATATTTTAATTTTATTTGTGACCTTAAATTCCAAACATACATATGTTTCTTTTTTTTTATTATTATTTCAATAAGGTACATATTCAAATTATTATTAATTATACAAATTAAAACGCAGAAATGCAGGCACTAAAATAACACTGGGGTGATTTGCACTTTGTTTTTTGTTTCTTGTATTTGCTTTATGGATATTTTTCTAAAAATTTTGGCATTAAATCTATTTTTTGATAAAGTTAGTATTTGATTTTTAAGCGAGCTTTGTAATAGTCGGTAAACCGTACTTAATAATACCATACCACTAATACTTAAAAAAATAATTGAAAAATGTTTATGATTTTTTTCTCAGGGAACTGATCCTGACGGTGTAACAACATTATAGTTTGTATTATTATGTATGGTGTTTGGAGTATAATTTTATAAAAATGTAACTTAATTAAATAAAATTTTTTTGTAAAAGTTGTTTTTTTTTTCTTAAAAAAAAAAATATTACAAATTAATTATAATTACAAATGTCAATAAAATACATATGGAGGCACTCGAAATTATCATTTTTGGCATACAATTTGCTAATTTAACTGGAATTATACAAACGCAATTTGTAAACAATAAAATAATATAGATTTATATAAAGAAATCTTAATTAAATAAAATAAAATATATTTTTAACAAGAGTAAATATTAAAAAACTAGTAAATATACTTATACACATTCATACATACATAAATACATACATAATTGTAAATACAAAATCATCATTTACATAAAATGTAATTAAAGCAAAAGATCTGGATGCTTTTTTGACAACTTTAAACATTTTTTTCTTATATCATTTTCAAAAATATTGGATTTTTAAATTATTTTACATTAAAAAATTTCTATTTTTGCAATTATTTTTAAATTTTGCAATTATATGATTGTGAAAGTAAAATTGGTTAGATTTGAAAAAAAAAAAAATAAAACTTCAAATATATACTTATCTAAAAGTTTAAAGATGTCAAAATCCCCTTCTGACCATGCTTTCTTTAGTTAATCTCCATTAACAACCGGATCATATTGCTTCCATCTTGTTTTTTTTTTTGTTATTTGTTTAAGAATGCAAAAAATATTATGATCTTGGCGATGATATTATTTTTTATGTTTTTTTTTTTTTTTTATATTATAAATTTGATAAGGCATTTTCAATAGTAAAGTATAGATTGGATGAACATTTATATAATTCCTTTCAAAGATTTCTTTCAAAGGCTATATAGAAATAAAATGAAACATTAAATACATTTAAATGGTAGCTAAATGTTAATAGGAATATTAACTAAATCAATATGCCAACGTGAAAAACAAAGTATTAAAGTTAAACGATTTATTAGTTTAGCACTGATGTAATCAGAATCACTATTTATTTAAAATGTTGCCTTTAGTAAATGGCACATTAGAATATAAAATAAACCGATCCGATCCCTAACGCTTCTCTGTAATGAGTTCTAAATGTGACAATTTCGAACAAAAATCATTGATTAAAGAACTATTTCTACAACCGTTCCATAGAGTGGGTCCCTACTACACAACGTATGTTTAACATTTCACTTTTTTTTTACCCACAAGAAAAAAACAATTCGAGTGAGATATGAACGCACAACAGGTCACGTAAATTACTTTCATATTCACTAAAAACTAGTTCTGGAAGTACTGATACGAGTGGCGAATAAGGCTACCATATAATGAATATAGGAAGCTGTTGTTTTTACGATTGGAACATAAGTTTTTGCTGGGTTACGAGTTAGATAAAAAAAAATCATTGCTCGTAACGCCAAAGTTGAATGGGTACGTGATATTTTCGTGCATTATGGAACTAGTTGTAGAACTTTTTACTTCGTTTAAAATATGCAAATATTAAGCCATCGATGGCTTAAATTAGAAGATTCAAATAAATAAGTTCTTTTTCCCAAAAAAAAACTTGTAAATTCTTTAATAAAATGACTATGTATGATTTTTTTTTTTTTTAAGAAAATGATTAGGAAAGTTTTTTTTTCAAGTTACTTTTTTTTTTCTAGTAATTAAAAATATATTTTGAGAAATTTAATTGTCCACTGTTATGTTTTGAAAATGCCTTAAATTTGTATTATTATTATTTTCTTTTTAAAATTAATCGCTTTGAAGAAGTTTTTTTTTTTTTATTTCTATTGGTTTTTGTTAATAATGGAGCAAAGCTTTTTTTTTTTTTTTTTTTTTTTTTTTTTTTTGGTAATATTTTTTTTTTTTTTTTTTTTTGATTTTTTGTTATGGTAATATATTTTTTTTTTTTTTTTAAACCAGGCATCATTTATAAGTACATACATTATTTGCTTTATTTCAAAATTAGAAAAAGTTTCAGCCTCATTAATGCGCACAATTTTAAGTTTATCGTTATCATTCTTTTTCGTTTGTTGTTCTAAGTTAATTAAAATAATATTAATTTAAAATGTATGACCATTATTTAATGAAACTACTGATAATAGAGAAATAAGCATTAATGCCATTTCAACAACAATGGTACTGGCAGCACCATTCTGATCTTTTATATTTTCTGGAGGAGCACCAAATTCGATTGCCATATATTGGCGTATATCACTTGGAAGAACAGCACATGAGAAGTTGCCATTGGTGTCTTTAGAATAATTGAGAATGGTCAGACGGAATTTATTATCTACAGCATATTTTTCTGGTGACAGAGATATATTTCCAGTGGTAATGGGATGTTCATCGTTATACCATAAGATTTGATGTATAGAACCTGCAGAAACATATTGTTTATATATATACAATGTTATTTAAGTTATATATTTAATACATACCATTAAATTTTTTAGGCAAACATTCTAAGGTGATATTTTCAACATCTTTTGTTGCATAAACAGTAATTAAACTACTTTCGAAATAAGGTTTAATTGTTGATTTTGGAGCTGAATCGTCACCATTGGAAATATCAGCTTCTTCGCTGTAATCGTAACTTTCAAATCCTTGTTTGCTGTCACCAGATCCCTTTTGATTTCCAACGGCCTCAATACCTATAATTACAATAATATAAAAAAAAATTTATATATATTTTAAAAGCAGTTCTGAAGAATCTCTAGAAGTGGTTCAAAGAGAATGTTTGTATTAATTCCAAGTCAATAGTGGAGCTACACTAATTTTCAATGCATTTTAAAATTTTTATCAATGTAGTTTGTATATAAATTGTTATCAAACAAGTATGTAGTTATTTTCACATTTTTATACCCATTCCGTGTGTAAAATGTCGAAAAAATCTACTCTGGGTCCTGGTCAATTTCTGAGTCGATCTAGCTATGTCCGTCCACGTGTCTGTTGAAAGCAGAATAGGGCTGGTTCGGGATAAAGTACAAATATTATAAAATGAACAAAATCGGTTAATATACCAAAAAGTTATGGGCAAAATACTAAAACACAAGGTGTTCTGTTTAGCTTCATTTCATACTTTTGTGCTGATATCTCTTACACAAAAGCATGTACGATAATTTGTATACATAGTTCGATGATCGATATACCAAAAATGGGTGTGGTCCGCACACTTTACTGCGTACCTCTAGTATAAAGTAAAACATTAGAGAAATTTTGTACAAATAGTTCAAAAACCAATAAAAATTCTGAAACAATAAAATGAAACCATAAAATGTAAAATTTTAAAAACTTAGTATTAAAATATAAGATTGATTCAAAGTAAATACGTTATAGGTGTCAGAAAATTAAAACTTTTTAATTCATTTTATAACAAGAAAATAATTGGGTAATAGGATTTTAAAAAAATGAAAATATTTTTTTTTTTTTTAATTCTCACATAGTTGATATCATTTTTTTAATATTAAACTTTTATTTTTGTGAAATAATAATTTGGAATTATAATATTTTTCTATAAATTCTGATGCACAGTATAGCCAATTTTCATTTTTTTGGAAATAATTCTATAATTTGTGAACCGTTGGAGATATTTCCGTCGAAAAGTTATATTGGAACTTAAAAAAAAACATATTTTTTGGGCATTTTCAAAAAAGGTGGCAATATTTATTTCGATCAAAATTTTGTTCTTTGTTTTGGACTATATCATTTTTTAATGTTTTCAAAGAATGATATAGTTAGTTTCTCAAACTTCAAAGCTGGGATCAGCATAAAATTAATTCAATTTAAGTCTATATGATAGGTAAATACCCATAAAGTATTTTCTGCCGGACGCCTCTTATAACGACAGAGCTACGATTTCAATAGAAAAAGTAAATTTTTAATGATCTATTTTAATTTAAATATTAACATTATTTTTCCAAAAATCGCTTCAAATCTAAAATCTTTTTTTGTACCTATCCGGGAAAAACGGCCTTCAAAAATTGTCTTCTCTCATTTAAACCAAAAGAGATATACAATTATTTCAGTCACATCATTAATATTTTTTGGAGGTTTTTTTTTATTTTAATTGACATACCGCTTGACCCACTGGAATCTATTCTCTTCAAAATTAACTCAAAAAGAATCCAACTTCAAACATGTAAAATTTTATTGAGATATTTCCAACGGTTTACCGAAAAAATTAATATTAAAATCAAATTGAACGATCTACATTAATCATTAACATAAAGTTAAGTGTTAATGTTAAATATTTTATGTTATATGAAAACGACTAGTTATATACTTTTGGTTATTATAACTTGGTTTTAAGCATAGTACAAATAGAAAGTATACTCGTATCTGTTTTACAATTTTTTCATTGATACACCTCGCTTTATTGTCAAATTGTTTCGTNANTNTNTTAGNNTTTCTCTCCNTTATTATNNCANTNNCTNTTAATNGNATNNTGANANTTNNAGCGGTAGNNTNACACTAANNNNATACNANNAANTGNTGNTTTTGTAGATGTGCGAGTACTTTTGGTNATTACAACTATGGTTTTAAGGTAAATTTTATAATTTTGNTAATACGNCNATATCAAAGCAAAAACCNANTACTTTTGGCCANTTAACGTAGTGGCAACATGTACTATTTGAACGTAACTGCCACTAACGNAAATATAAACAAATAAAAAACAAAGAAATTTTTAAAATAAATGAGTTTAATCTAACTAAAAGACAACGCCAGAGCAAATATAAATATAGACAGACAAATTACTAAAAACTACAACGGAATAAATACGATTTTATTTATTTCATTTATAAAGCAGCTCATAAATACATAAGCCATCAGATGTTCTTACTTTTAGCTTATTAGTCACTTTTGGGTTAACTTATAACAACCAAAAACAATTAAAGTGAACGATAACATCCTAACTTTGGTTATTGGAAAGTTATAATAACTGGCCTAAAACGAATATATGCAAAATATTGCAGTAATAAATCGCTGAAAATATGCTTAAACTTTTCTCAAAGAAAGAATCCGTGCATAGAAATCTTCATTTAGAAATAAAATCAATGGATTGTAGGTTTTTTTTTTTCAAGTTATATACATAAAGGAATAATTTATTTTATGTCAGTTTGAAAAATGAGATCTGATATTTTCCAGAATTCTTATAGTTAAAGATTTTATTGTGGTGTTTCCGTCACTTTTTGTGCCCTAATTAATCACTTGTATTGCACGGAGTTTCGGATAATTTGATGGATTATTCTTAATTGTTTTTTTGTTCAGTTTTGTTCAAAACTGATGTGCAGTCCTTATGTAAATATAATTCTATATTGAATTTGTATAAATGGAGTAATCGAAATCTTATTTTTCTTCAAAACCAATGGTGCAAAACAATATTTTTGCGTTAAGCTAAAAACGAATCGAATAAAATTGAATTATTCGTACAAACATGCGTGCCATACAAATACATATGTATGTACATACATAAGTTTGTATGTATTTACATTTAGTAATTATTATTTATTATGATGCGGAAAAGCATGCAATTTGTATATTAACAATAAATATAAATACATATTTATTTATTGGTATGTATGCATACATGTATAATTACACATACATTCTAACTTATATATGCATGAATTTATGTAAATGGGAATGTGTGCATATACATATGTACATATACATATGTATGTATGTATTTCATTTTAAAGTAAATGATGAAAAATTTAGAGGAGTGGTGGTGTTTGGTTCATTTCATTTGCTTTTTATTTATTTTTTTTTTTTGTTTCAATTTTAAATTTAGCACAATATTTTATAGAAAAGTTTATTTTCTGTCATTTTTGTTATGAGTAATACATGTGTACATAATTTTCTTTTTTTTTTAAGATGAAAAACATTTTTGAAATTTATACTTTTAAGGATTGAATGATTGAATGTTAAAAATAATAAATTATACGCCCTTTTTCATAAGAAAAGAAATAATTAAATTCGTTTAATATATTAACATTTTATACATATATGCATACATACATACATACAAACATATAAATTTGATAAAAATCTCAAGTCTCCCATTTTAGCTAACGATTCGCATTTAAATAATATTGTACATAAATAAATTCATGCGTACAGATTTGAATGTATGCATGTGTGTTCTCGTATGGGACTGCACATGGTGTATATTAAATTCAAATTCAAATGTACGAACAATTTTCAAATGTTCATCATATTTATCGACTTCGTCATTGCTTATAAATATACAATCATACTACAAGACATAAATAATAGTGCATTAATATTAAGACGACTCCACTAGCCGGTTGAAACTTTATAAAAAATTAGTGAGAACCATTTTTTTTTAATGGATTTTATTCACTTCGTTAAATAAATAATAAAATAATTAAAAAAAAATGAGGAGCCACATTTATTCGAATTCACACAAAACAATTGAATAAACATAATATCTAGATAACTTGAGCTGATGTTTGTAACACCCAAAAATAATTATGTAGGAAGCACCTTCATTTATAGCAATCGGCTTAGATTCAGAGAACCGTCCGTCTGTCCGTCTATGTAAATCTTATAATAAAACTATAATTCGCAATTTTCAACATAAATTAATAAAATTTGTTACACATATTTCTTATAACCCCAAGCCTTTTATGATCGATCCATTTTCTTTTACCATATAAAAAACGTAAAAAGTTGAAATCATTGAAATATTTTCTGAGTTCTCCTAATGTTGCTTTTTTTTAAACATTTGTGTAAAAAAAAAAAAAAACGTACAAAATTACACATACATATGTATGTATGAAAATTGATGGTAGTATTTTTGTGTGTTTTACCACAATACGATATGATGATGATGATGATGATGTCAGAGTTAGAATACATTTGTTATTATTGTTGTAAATGAACTTATGTACATATACATATGTATATTGTAAAATAAAAAAGTTTTACAAATGTTCATGCATACCAAATCAGCCAACCAACCCACCAACCAATATGTAACTTTAATAAATTTATAATTTTATAATGTTAATACTAATTGTTGTTAATTAAAAATATGTACTGTATGTTTTGTATTAAGTTTCTTATAAACATTATTACCAAAGTATATACTTTTTGTTAAAAGTATTATTTCTGTCATAGAAAATATATTGTTGTGGTCAAGTAAATTTTAATTGTACGAGTGAGTGAATAAGTGAGTTGGATTAACTCGTAAAATTTTTTGGTCACGTACCATTTTCTTATTTTATTAGAATATTTATAATTTCAATTAATTACATTACTACATACCCTTAAGATTGTTTAAGGAGTGTCTGCTATTTTTATTAATATTTGGAAATTAACAATAACTTAAATTGCTGGGACCATATACAGGCAAATATTAAAATATTTAAAATGTATAAAAATCCCAGCAGTTCTGACTATTGAAAAGTAATGAAAAGATTATATTATAAAACATGCAAGAGTTAAAAAGTTAGTTAGTTTAACATGAAAATACGAAAGGTCGGTCAATTTGCCAATTGAACTTTTTACACTAAAACATGATATTACACGTATATAGTTGCTGCTTATAGACAGAAAGGATATAAATGTATTCACTTTATTGTATTTTGAAGTAACGTCATTTGCTACTAGTAGAACTGCAGGGAAGCATTAAAAACTATGTACACTAATAGTTATATATGTATGTATGTATATATGTACCCTATATATTTGAACATATGTAGGTACATAAATCTGTATGTATGTATGTATGTATGTATATCCTTTATAAAGTTTTCCATATTTAAAATATTGATTTTTTATATCGTGTACAAAAATGTATATAATTTATATAGGAATAATCGTAATCAACAGTATTTTTTATAGAAAAATAAACTAGGAAAAGGATAAACAAACGAAAATTCTGTAAACTACAAGTACCCATAACAATTATTTAAATATGTACATATATACATATATGGAAGTACACTTACACACTCATAGCTTCATATTAATTAAAAGAAACACCCCTTTTTTATTTAATTTTTCATTTGTAATTAATTGATTGTTGATTTGTATTACATTTATTTTTTTATTTTTTCATTTTAATTTCATAAATTAGTTAATTTAGATACTTAGTGTCGTTTATATTCATTCAATAATAAAATCAAGTACCTGTTATTTTTAAAAATCCAACAATAAATATTAATGGCAAAATTCCCTTAGTGATGTTATTCAAATGCATTTTCTCTTGTTTTTTATTTATTAATTCTTTTTATTCTCCAATACAATATAAATTCCTTTTATTTAAGTTTTTCTGTTTTCTTGTGTATGTGTTATTTTTTTTATTTTGTTTTCTTTCTTTTTTATTATTTATTTTTTTTTTATATTTTGCACAATCGTTTTAAATTTAAATATATATATTATTTTCACTAAAAAATTCGTTTTTGTTTTTTAAGTTCTGGTGCAAAACAACCGCGCTGGACTTGACATAAATAGAAACTGATGTGTGGTAATATATTTTGCTAGTTATAGAGGCCCAAACAACAAAAACAGAGTCAAATGAACAAACGAATAGAATGGAACAAATAAAAGACACAGTGGCGGGTCGCGTGTGCGTATGGTTTTTATTTATTTATTTATTATTTTATTTTAATGGCAAAGTTATAATTTTCCAGTTTGCACACTATTGTTGAATGAATAAATAAAATGTTTGGCTCTCTCTCATAAGTTGTTTTCATTTTGTCATTATGTTTATCAAATTTTATCCACCCCGCATTATTTAGTAATGGGAGAAGTAAAATTTTCATTGTTACTCAATTTATAAAACGTTAGTCGGTTTTAAAAATTGTTCACTTCGTGGTTTCACAAATCCACCCTTGTTGTACACTGCAGCGTTTCCATAACTATTTTACAATGATACATACATTTTTTAAAAAAAGAATCGAATCGATCAATAATTTTGTAGAGTTATTTCTCTATTGCAATTTTGCATAGTCTATACGCAAGGCTGTAGTTCAGCCTATATTATAGTCAAGATCCCAAACATTTCTTTATTTTACAATTAAATATTTAATATAAAAGTATATTGTTAACAAATTAAGTTTTTTCCTGAGATTTATTAATAAAAAAAAATACAAATCTCATTTATAAATGTATCTCAAAAAGAAATTTCTGGAAAAGATAATATTATACCAAAAAAACTTCGTCATTAGCACTGGACGGACGGCAAAACAAAAAAGTGTCTGTTTCATGGGATTTTACAATTAGATTTTTTACCTGAATCCCTATAGTGCTTCATTTGATCCTTACATTTATCCTTAGCGATCCCCTAAAATATTTGAACATACATATGTTTAGTCCTTAATCTAGTAAGTTCCGTATTCCACTTTGTAATATCATCTAAATATTTTGCAAGATATAGGGTAGCATATATCGTAATCCTATATATAATAAATATATAAAAATGAACTGAAAGTTTGTTTGTTTGTTTATGCGTCGATCACGTCTAAACGGCCGGAGGTGGTTATAAGGTTATGTAAGATCTCGATTAGATTTCACGCCCACTTTTTTATTACTCTTTAACACCTGAATCGATTTTCAAGAAATTTGACAAAAAGATAGTTGCAGTGCTGGTGATAGTCATTGGCTTGGATTCCACGCGCACTTTTTTAAAACTCTTAGATAGCACCCGTGCCGGTGGTCGTTATAGTTTATATAAGAACTGGTTTTGATGACACGTACATTAAGAACATTAAAATATCATTTCTAGTTGCCTTGTAAAACTATTAAGAATCTCTGTTTTAAATAAAAACGGAGCGTATGCATGAGGAATAAAAGAAAAATAAGCAAACAAACACACGCTAAAATACAAATATTTTTGCTCGAACGCATCTTAATAAAAACGATGACGATGATGAGTCATTTCGAGGAAGGATTTTTCATATTTTTCTGTTCATTAAACGTAAAAAGTGTTTAATATTGTTCTTTCTCTATACAATTTCTTTAATTTTTGTTTTTTTTTTTTTTTTTTTTTTTCTGTCTCTGAGAGGTTTAATGTTAAGTTTAATGTGTAGGAGTGCTGCTGCTGGTGGCTGACATACTTACATAGGTTGGGCTTTGGGGATTTATGTATTTTAGGTATTTTGCCTGTGTAGTAAAAATAAAAGGGGGGGAAAAAAAAAGGAAGACAAATATTTTTAAGATGACACATTATCAAAACTTGCTTATGTACTTGTGCTTGCTTTAGTACTTTTCTATGTATTTAGGTACATATTGAAAGTATTGAAAGAAAAAAATTTTATAATACATATTCTCGTAAGTATATAGTATTGACATTGTGTTGGTATTTGTATTTACGAAAGTTTATATATAATGGAATTAGGTCAAGGACGTATAAACGATGTTATTTTTATGTAGTTATGTATGTACAAAAATAAACCAAAAGTAGTTTTCGGCTTTTAATATTTTCATTTTGTTTTAAAAGGAATTGTCCGTCGTTGTTTGTTATGTATACAACGTTAATTATTTCCTATAGATTATTTACAGAAAAAGAACCGACTGCCTTAATAATTTCTAAATAAATATTCAAAACTTTTAAATACATTTTGTTGTTTTTGGATATTAAAGGTTGATTCCTAACCTCCATTTGTATTAAATGTCTTGTGTCAAAAACAATTTTTTAAAATGAACACATGTTTAGTGTTCACTATTTGTTTAAATTTAAATTTAAACACGTACGAAAAGTATTGTAATGTAATTTACAAGAAATAAAATGTGAGCATATTTTTTTAGAAATTTAAAATTTGACTTATGTATGTATATATGTATGTATATATTTTAGAAATATACAACACACATAATTTAACTATTAATTTATGTATTTACAGCATATCGCCAAATATTTAAAGAAAATTTTGGATTTTTTGTTGTATTTAATTATTAATTTATTTAAAAAATTTTGGTCATGCGAATGAGAAACGAACTTAGTTCGAATTTTATATTGTGTATGTTAGAAAATACTGTACAGTGGGTCATAATCATAATATTTTTAATATTGAAGATTGAGTGTAGAGTCTTATTTATGTATCTAGATCAAGGGTTCTCACAAAATCTTGCTCCCTTTTTGATTGATTTGATTTGTTTTAATAGGCTAAAGAGATTTTAAAACAGAATTCCATCTATAACTGTATGTTAATGAAAATAGTTTACGGAGCCAACTAGTGGACAAATTTCTCTATACTTCAACTGAAATGTTTATATATCTTTTGGTTCAAAATTAAATTTAACACATGAGCTACATTTCTACTTTGCAAAATAAAAGTTTAGAATTTTGAAATTGCACTATTCCAGCAAAGTTTTACAATCTTATTCCCCAGGATATTATTCTATGAATAAAATTCGTAAAAAGAGTATTGAAGCTACTACGTAAAAAAGTTCTTAATTTGATAATATTTTAATTTTAGAAAAAAATTTTACTTTTGTTTTAATTTGGGAATTATGTGCATTAATCGGGGTCCGTGACCGTTATGACTTTTATCATAAGAGCTAAATAACAACATTTGTTTGTTCGAGCAGAAATAAGCTCTCGTTAACTTAAACTTCTTCTAATTTATAACAATAATTTTTTTTAAGTAGAAAAAATAAAAATCAAACTTTTAAAAAACATGTCACTAAACGAATATAGGCACCATAAAGAACTCCTATTTAGTTTAAAAAATCAAAAATAATAATTATTTTAAGTTCCTGGTATGTGTTTTTATTTTTAAATATACCCAGGCTTTAATTGCAGTTTTTTTTTGGCACCTCCAGGCTTTAATTGCAGTTTTTTTTTTTTTTTTTTTTTGCACCTCCAGGAATGTCCTTACCTTCATTTGGGAATCGTTGATGCAAGGATTTAACGCGATAGTCTGAACAACTTTTTGGTAATCAGGATGACATTTCTAAATCAATTAATTAAGTACTTCATAATTGGTATTGGGCAAATGCAAGGAATGGATATGTTAAATATTTTTTTTTTTAAATAATCAATATATTTCAACACGATTATTATAAAAAAAAATGCTCATAAAAATATTTATAAGCAGAATTGGGGTCTGAAATTAATTATCTGGATTATCAAGCTTATAGCGTACTTTTCTAGAAAAAATCTTCGACAACATTTTCCGGTGTTGAGTAACTATTTTTGTCAAATTTTACTAATATAATGTGACTTACATATAAAAACAGACAATAATTCTTTTTGTTACCAATCATTAACGAATAAAAAACTTTTAATGCTTACGTCTTTTTTTTCAGGTTATATTGCTGAAAATGATTGAATTCGCTGGTTATTAATCGTCGCAACCTTTTAAATGGTATTTTACAACTAGAATGATTGTGGCTGTATAGTCTTACCAATGATGGTGATACTGTAGATTGGATATAGATAATATATTGAGGATAAATACATAAAAGTACTCAACTAGTATTGATTGTCATCTGTTGTGATACATATAAATATAAATTAATAATTACAAATAAAAAAAAGCATATTTTCAATGGGTAGCTTTCTTTCATTCAGTTAACCATCGAACTCGTTCATTCATGACCGCAATTTTTTTGTATTTCTTTAATTTTTTTCTCGTTAAAATGTGATACAATTTCCTAAAACACAGGCGAACAGAGAGTTATAAATAAAAGGCAAGTGTTTCCGGAAAAAAATAAAGCATACTTCAACGCTGTAAAAAGTATTTGACTCACCCGCTGTTTTTGTAGTTGCACAGGGTAACATATATATATATATATATCAACATCCTAAAAGTATGTTTACATATTTGTTGTCATTTTTGTAATATTTATATTTTTAATATTTCTTTAATAAGCCAACGGCTTCGATGATAAATTAAAACAACAAAATAAATAAATAAACATTGTTTTATTTCGTAAATAAATAAAACTGTATTAAATGTGTGAAATGTTTGCTTAATTGAACAGACTTTGTTTTTTTTTTTTCTTTATGTTAATTTAATATTTGACATAAATTAAATTTGTTATCTTTAACTTACCCAGAATTTTTGGTTTGGCAATAAATATAATAAAATAAATATGATACATATGTTTATAACAATATGAAGAATGTATTTGTATGGAAATAATAAACAATTATAATAACAAACGTTTTTTTTTTTTTTTTTATTCTCCTTTAAAATTATTTAAATCAGTTAATTTCAAAATGTTTTTTTTTTTTCAATTACAAATTATTGAATAACCTAATTTACACGTACATCCGCTTATAATTTTCCCTTTAATCAAAAATTTCATTCATATATTTCTCTTTTAAATGTTTATTTAACTTTTTTATATCTTAAATATATTCGTGTATACAATTATGTGTTTATAAACAACAATTTCAATGCTAATTAGATAATAATTTAAAATGAACAATTTTTATATAAAAACGATTAGCGATGATACAACTATATAGACTATAGGGTATTTTTCAAAAATATGTTTTTTATCAATATAATAAAATCAAAATTTTATTATTTTTTCGATTTTTTACATTTTTGCTATAAGTTTAGGATTATTTTTGATTTTTATTTTTCATTTAAAAAATAAGCATTATAAAATAAATATTAACGTAATCGTTATTCATTTCATTTATTATTTATTCATTAGTTTTTTTTTTTTTTTTTTTTCTTTTTTTATAAAAGTTTTTGCCTAATTTGTA
>MINK01188176.1:14186-29688 GCA_001735545.1 Phormia regina
TTAATAAAAACTCTATTTTTGCCCTATTAAATAATAATAAAAATGCTTTAAAATTTATAAAATTTATATTTTTTTAGAAATTATTACAATTTTTTTCCGCTAAAAATTCATTTATTTTTCCCTTTTTTGGAAGTAATTATTAGGAACTTCCAAAAACGTTTAAAATATGCACTTTGTTCCACTTTTGAAGTTGTGAAAATGTTGAAGAACTTCAACGTTTTTTGCTGGGTATTATAAAAATATAATTTGTAATAAATTCGTTAAAAAAAGATTTGTAATATTTGATGGAGGATGCCTTTATATTAGATGACTGGGTAGTTAGGGCATTTGCAATGAAATACGTATCTTAATATTGTTGATACCATGATTATAGATATTTTTAAGAAGAATTTTGAAGTTTAACCATTTCATAGAATATTTATGATATAATTTCTTTTAATATTTTCCACAGACAATTTTTAAGATCATTGACTTTTGATTATAATAAAATTGTGAGGAAACTGGCAACAGAATAATAATAAAATTCATTATTGTATTGTCATAAATATTTAGTAAGAATTTCTGGCATTAAGGTATATTGCACTAGAATTTTATATGTTATAAAAAATAATGATAACGTTCTAGGTGTATGATAAACTGGGTAAAGGTTTATAAAGTCTATTTTATTGCTTACAATATAGCTTCTATTGGATTAGTGTAATAAACAGTCGTTGCTTCTTTAGTAAAGGGAATGTATTGCGAAAATTTGATTATTTCTATGATCTCCGTTTTTTCTTATCGTAACTATAATATATTCAATAAAATTTAATTAATTTAGTTAATGACCTTTGCCTTTTAGTGTATAAAGTGCTAATATTTTTAAAAATTTATTATAAAATACTTTTATAAAAATTCAACAACTTATAATTTTAATTGAAATTCCATTATAATTTTTCGGCTTTTATTCATAGTTTAATTTTACATTTTCTTTGAGTCTTTTTTAAAAAATACCATTTAAATGTTTAAAAACCAAAAAAGATTCATGGTGTGATATTATTTTACTTTTTTGATATTTTAATTATTTTTTTTCTTGTGGTTTATTTAAATCAACAAGTATTTTATATATTTCCAATTGAGTCATTGTTCGTTATTATCTGCTTTTTTATGGTGATTTTTATATCACATATTTAATTAAGTTTTTAATTTATTATATTCAATGTAAATTATGTCAAGAGTTAATACAAAGAAAACAGAAATTTTAAAATACAAATCATCTGATAATTTGCTAATAATTTTTAATTTAATTCAAGTAGTTTGAACATTTAGGTATTAGTTATGCTCCATAAATTGTAATTAATATTTATATACACTTGAGTTTTTAATTAAAATTTTCTAATTGTTACGGATTTTATTTAAAAATGTTTAGAAATAAAATTAATTTTTTTACAATTTTAAATATCATGTATATAATACTCTAATACAGGCAGTGTTGTGCATAACATATGCAACAAAATTAAGGATATCATAAATGTTAATATTTTTTTAAAGAATTAAATTTACAACAAAACTAGTTTTGTAGCATTATTAGCACTTATGGGTACTAACAAACATTTGTACTTTGGAAGATGTAAATTTGATTCTTTTCGCAAAAATTAGAAAAATATTCTATATGAAGGGCTTGTGCATGCCCATGCAACAAAACTTAGAATTTTGAAAATTGACAAAAAAAGAAAATTTATTGAGAAATTTTTAAGTAATTGGCAGTTTTATAATAAAAAAATTCTAAATAGAGCATTATTTATAATTTTTTTGTTATTTTTTTCTTCTTTTCTTATAGTCGTTCTAAAAAATATTATTTGTAATACTATAACCCTATACACTAAATTTTAAATTTATCTGGAATAAACAAATGTGCAGTAACTTTATTTTATAATACGTATTATAAAATACTAGGTATACAAATTTATTTAGGAGACACTGTTTTAAAAATTGCGACTTTTCTGTGCACAAAAAAGGACATCCGCCAAAAATTTAGATCAGTTATTTAAGTTTGTGTTTTTGTTACTACCTTATTTCATAAAATAAATTTTGTTGTAATCAGTGCTGCCAATTTAGCCATTGAATAACTAAATTTATCTACTTTCATTCTTGTTTAGCCACCAAAAATTTAATTTAGCCATTTTTTGCATTTAGACATTTCTAGCCATTTGTAAATTTTTTGTTATTTTTTCAAATGAAATTCAAACTGATTTCTAGTAAAAAAATCTGGTCAAATAAAATATAAATTCAACAATACAAAATAAAAAAAAAAAAATATACCCAAAAATTCCGAAAAGAATCTCAAAATTCTAAATTCGCTTTAAAGTTGCTCTCATCTCCGTGGTCGAATGCGGAAGTGGACAGAGTTTTTAGTCAAATAAACTAATTAGAAATAAATTTAAGAAATAGATTGAATTTAACAACTGTGGATTATAAATTATCAATCATTTAAAATTGATTTGTTAAAAAAATAATATTTTATAATTTTATTTTTACCTTCTACTTAATTTTGTAGGTTTTGTTTAAGATGTGACAAATGTTGCGACATTTTTTGTTAAAAATTTAGAATTTAAATTTTTTGGTCTCAAAGAATTGGCAACACTGGTTGTAATCCAAATATTTTAAAAAATATAACTATTTTTAGGTTTACCCTAATTTTGTTGCTTTTGTACTGCGCAGCACTGTATGTATGTTTAACGTTATACTACTGAAATAGTGTTAAAGAAAATATTTTATTTAAAAAATATTGTTCAAATAACAAACTTTCCGAGTAAAGATTCTTCCCAGTCCAAAAATATGACATTTGAAAAATTAAAATCCGGTTGAATTTTTTCCAAAAGTAATCACACTTTACTGTTCATAACTTATGAAATATACATTGGACAATTCTTATTTTTATTTCATTTAATAGAAAAACACATTGACTTTAAAACTTGTCGTTCATGCACTTCACAATTCTCAAAAAAAAAAAAAAAAAAAAAAAAAAATAAAAAAAAAAAAAAAAAAAAAAAAATAATTTTTTCACATTCGCGGCTATAAAATCCAAATTTTTCTGAAGTCCCATTTGTGCTCTAGGATTTATGAAAATAAAGACTAAAGTCCACATTTTCATATAAAATGGGTCAAATTTGGCAGGTTGTGCACGTTAACTACTTATGTAATTGAATTAGTTTTTTATTTTAAAGTCTTTCAGAAAAGTATAAAATTATTATATGTTGTTAAAGAAAATTTAATTTTGGAGAAAAAAGAGTTTAGATACTTTTTCGCTCAAATTTGGAACTCGGTAAAGATATCGACTTCAAACTTTTTTTATTCATTAAAAAAATAAATGAAATCGGTCCAAAATACTAGGAAATATATAAAAAAACTGGACATGAAAAATTGAGGTACTTAAAAATTTGAAGACAAATAACTCAAAACCATAAGAGATAAATAGGACATATAAGCATATTTTTTGTAGGTCTTATCAGTGCCTATAATAATGTACATTGGAAATCGGACGAGAAACAACAATTTGGCTAGGGATTAAAAATTATGTATGTTAGAGGTACCCCACTTTGAGCATCTTTAGCTCCGCCCCTGAGGGATATGTTTGGTGCCCCTTTTAAACTTAACATTAAACATTCCTTTGCTACGCCAATACCAAATTTCATGCAAATCCAACCAGCCGGTCAGAAGTTACAGATTTATTTCCAAAAAATTTCGATTCTGCCCCAATTTATTTTCCTTTTAATTTGGGCGTTTACATTTTTTTAAATTTAAGAAAACATCTAAAAAAACTTTTCCAAAATTTAGATAGAGCTTGGAGAGATACTGTTGCGCGTTTGATTTTTGTAAAATAACTCCAAAAAATTTAAATTTTTAAAAGTTTCAACTTTTTATATTAATAAATAATTACATACCCCAGGTGACCAACATTGAAGATCTACCCTCTAGATCCTTGAGCTGCTGGAAGTCTGTATTCCTCCAAACTAATTCTAAAACATATCAGATCTAATTATATGAAATTTTATAAAGATATCTCTACTGGTTAATAAGTTACAGAATTATACAAAATAATCTTTTTGAGACCACTGAGCGTCACCATTTCAAATTTCCATATTTCGATAAAGGATAAATCTATTTGCAACTGTAAAGGACTTAGATAATTTTTAAAGGAATTAATTTTGTTGAATTCAACAGTAAAATGATTCTTTAGTCTCATAAGTTATATGACCAACACTGTTTCTTTTATTAGTAGTTGTAAATACATGACCAACATTAGAGTTCTACCCTCTAGCCCCTTTATCTGCTAGAAGGCTGTATTCCTCCAAACTAATTCTAAAACATATCAGATCTAATTATATGAAATTTTATATATATATCTCTACTGGTTAATAAATTATTTCGATAAAGGATAAATCTATTTGTAACCGTAAAGGACTGAGATAATTTTTAAAGGAATTACTTTTAAAGTGGAATTCAACAGTAAAATTATTCTTTAATGTCAACAAAAACTGTTTCTTTAATTAGTGGTTGTAAATACATGTGTATACAAACAAAAAAAGTCACCAATCACCAAATGTATAAAAAAATATTTAATTTTTTTTAATATATTAATTTAATTAATTTTAGCTTTTAACAGTTTATTTTTTTTTATCTTGCACCTCTCATCAAAATGCTTTTAAAAATTACAAAAAAAAAAAAAAAAAAAAAAAAAAAAAAAAAATATAGACAAACATTTTTCAATTAAAAAATTTATTAAATGAATTAAGTAAATGATTAAATGAATTATAAATGTTAATGAGATACAAAATATGACTTAAATTTTATTTTCATTTTACACAGAAAAAAGTAAATAACGACTTCACTAACGAAATTTGTAATATTAATTAATTTTTAATTGATTTTGCTCCAATCATCAAAATGATAATATCAATAACTATAATATTTGATTTTATTATTACTGCTTTTTATTAAAAAGACATAATGAGCTGAATATTGTTGAAAATCTAGTCAAATTTATTTTATTTCTATATTTTTAGAAAAAAAAAAAAAAATAATTTTTCTTTATATTTTTGTATGAACTGTCAATTTATTTTAAATATAAATTTAAACCAATTAGAAAATTAATTATATTAATAAATAATATAAGTAAACTCCAAATACAAATTTTGTTAATAATTTAATTAAGAAAAAAATTGAAATATTTTTTTCTGTGTATTTTTACTTAAATATTTATTTTTTTAATTTTTGTAGCTAAATGAAACAATTGTGTTTAATGAAATATTTTTTTCTGTGTTTCCTTATTAAAAGTTTTAAATAAATTATCGTTAAATTAATTATTATTTACAAAACAATTTAATATCTATTCAAGTGTCATTTAATATAATTATGTATTTAATTTTACATAAATTGACCCCAATAACCACCTACTAAATAAATATTTATTTCAACTAAATATTCCCACATTTTAATTAATTTGTACATATTCCAGTGAAATACAACTTAAATTAATTATTATTTAATTAAAAATTAATACAATTATTTTTTTTCAACGCATAACATAAATTTTAGTATTAGCGATTATTACTTTTTTTTAAAATTATTTCTGCACATACACATACTCATACATACCTGCATAAATATGTCTAAATTAAAATACAATTTAAATTATACTTAATGTCTATTTTTGTGTTATTTATTTCTAAACAAAAATTCATAATCATTCTCACCTGTTGACTAATACTAACAGGTATTCTTCATACTATAAACCGATTAAAATTGGAATTCTAAATTAGTCAATATTTTCGGTTACTAAAACTAAAAAAAAATATTTTCATTTAAATATCTAAACTGGTTTCATTTTGGTTGCCAAAAATAAAAAAAAATGTGTTTCTATATAAATTTGTGATAAATATAAACAAATAATTATCACATCTTTTTGGGGTATGTTTAGGTTGATATATGTAACACTCTATAATAGTTTTTAATAAAAAACTTTTTGAATAATTTTAATGCAACTAAATCCTTAAAAAACCATTTTATTTTAAAAAGATTTTTAAAAATCTTTTGGTATATGGAATATCTGCCATGTGATTATAAATAATTATTTGAAAATTCCAAAACATAAACAGTTTCTTCTTAGATGTATCTTTGTAATTCATCAATCTATTCTAATTAAAATCTAACTAATCATACCTTTGTGCTAAACTGTACAGCACTTGTGTGGCTAATTAACATATTCAAATGACATGGTTGATATTTGAAAAGTTTGGTTTGAAGTTTAAATCCATTCAGTTGTAGTTTAGTGTCACATTGAATTTTATGGTCGTATAGAGTAAATGTCATAACCTGTTTGAGAAAAAGAGTGTGCATGCGTGTGTCAGATTTTGAGGCAACTTTAACATAACAACTACCAAAAATCTTAAATAAGCAAAAACAAATTCACATAGCAAACAACGAAACATTTTTCGAATTCAATTTTAATACATTTAACAATAATGAAGCGTAAACAAACTAACAACATAAGCAAAGATTATAATAAAACATGGATGATAATGTTAGACTAAATGATGCCCTACATCTATTATTAGCACTTAATACATAAAATTTCATTGAACAAAAATCGAGATCTTTCAAGTGGCTCCAATGGACACAAGGAGCAGACATGAATCGGGTAAGCGGAAGAGTAGCCTAGGATTTGTATATTCCAGAAATGTATCTTTTATGTTTAGATTCCATCTGGAATCAGAGATATATAATTTTGAAAATTGTATTTTTTCACTATGAAAATATGAAAAAAAATGAGAATTTTCAAGTGGCTCCAATGGACACAAGGAGCAGACATGAATCAGGTAAGCGAAAGAGTGGGAGTAGCCTAGGACTAGTAGATTCCAGAAATGTATCTTCTATTTCCAAATTCCATCTGGAATCAGAGATATGTAATTTTGAAAATTGTACTTTTTCACTATGAAACTATGGAAAAACTGGGAATTTTCAAGTGGCTCCAATGGACACAAGGAGCAGACATGAATCGGGTAAGCGAAAGAGCGGGAGTAGCCTAGGACTAGTAGATTCCAGAAATGTATCTTTTATGTCCAGATTCCATCTGGAATCAGAGATATATAATTTTGAAAATTGTATTTTTTCACTATGAAACTATGGAAAAAATGGGAATTTTCAAGTGGCTCCAATGGACACAAGGAGCAGACATGAATCGGGTAAGCGAAAGAGTGGAAGTAGCCTAGGACTAGTAGATTCCAGAAATGTATCTTCTATGTCCAGATTCCATCTGGGATCAGAGATATATAATTTTGAAAATTGTACTTTTTCACTATGAAACTATGAAAAAAATGGGAATTTTCAAGTGGCTCCAATGGACACAAGGAGCAGACATGAATCGGGTAAGCGGAAGAGTGGGAATAGCCTAGGACTAGTAGATTCCAGAAATGTATCTTCTATGTCCAGATTCCATCTGGAATCAGAGATATATAATTTTGAAAATTGTACTTTTTCACTACGAAACTATGGAAAAACTGGGAATTTTGAAGTGGCTCCTATGGACACAAGGGGCAGGCATGAATCGGGTAAGCGGAAGAGTGGGAATAGCCTAGGACTAGTAGATTCCAGAAATGTATCTTCCATTTCCAAATTCCATCCGGAATCAGAGATATATAATTTTGAAAATTGTATTTTTTCACTACTAAACTATGAAAAGGTGAGAATTTTGAAGTGGCTTCAATAGACACTAGAAGCAGTCATGAATCGGGTAAGCGGAAGAGTCGGAGTAGCCTAGGACTATTAGATTCCAGAAATGTATCTTCTATAGCCAGATTCTATCTGGGATCAGAGATATATATGGAAAAACTGTGAATTTTCAAGTGGCTCTAATGGACACAAGGAGCAGATACGAATCGGGTAAGCGAAGGACCGAGAGTAGCCTATGACTAGTAGATTCCAGAAATATATATTTAAATCATTTAATATTTTGTCCCTAAATTTAGATCTTTTCTGAGGATTAAAAAATCTATAATAAAACACTTATTTTTTTGAAGTTTAATATCAATTTTAGAAAAATTTCCAGTATTTTTTAAAAAGCAGATCTGTAAATAAATCATTAATTTTCGAATCAATTCGCGAATCATTCATGAATTGAATTCGTAAATTTTGATTTTTTTTTTCACACAAACAATTAATTGAATCAAATATGAGTTAATTCAAATGTATTTGTTAAAAATGAATTGCATTTCATTTACAATTCAAATGAATTCTAATTCGTTTCTAATTGAAATGAATTTATTAAATTGAATTCCAATTCATTTCCAATTCATTTGAATTGATTTTGTATGTAAATCTACATTAAGCATTATTGTCGTTTTGTTATTCAACTAACTTTTTAAGTAAAAGACAACAAACATTACTCTCGTTTTGTATATTGAATATTTTCATTTTATTAGGAGAAATTTCCATTTTTCCTCCCCTCGATCTGCTCTTGAATTTAATTGATTGCAACTCAATTTTGATTTCATTCATTTGATTTGTAATTCATTTGAACGAATTCAAAATCAATTCAAAAGAATTGCAGTTCACTTTAAAAAATTCATACACAGAAAAAAGTAAATTCACTAACGAAATTTGTAATATTAATTAAATTTTTAATTGATTTTGCTCCAATCATCAAAATGATAATATTAATAACTACAATATTTGATTTTATTTTATTATTACTGCTTTTTATTAAAAAGACATAATGAGCTAAAGATTGTTGAAAATGTAGTAAAATTTATTTTATTTCTATATTTTTAGAAAAAAAATTTTTCTTTATATTTTTTGTATGAACTGTCAATTTATTTTAAATATAAATTTAAAACAATTAGATAATTAATTATATTAATAAATAATATAATTAAACTCCAATACAAATTTAGTTAATAATTTAATTAAGAAAAAATTAACTGTCAATTTATTTTAAATATAAATTTAAACCAATTAGAAAATTAATTATATTATTAAATAATATAATTAAACTCCAATACAAATTTAGTTAATAATTTAATTAAGAAAAAATTAAAATATTAAAATATTTTCTGTGTATGAATTGAAAACGAATTGCAATTTATTTGATAGATTCATTTGAATTGAAAACATATTTAAATTAATTCCTAATTCGTTTGAATTAATTCAAATTTCATTCAGTGCTCTTTTGTTATGAAAAGTATTAATTCAAAATTTAGCTAATTCATAAAAAATTAAAAATCGAAAAATCATTATTCATTTACAGTTCTTTTAGAAAACCATAATTTGATTTAATATTAATGTTATTAAAAATTCATTAAATTTAATTTTATTTGGATAATTTTTTTGCATGTTACAATCATTAGCATAAACTAATAATAACATATATCGAATATAGT
The DNA here is from genome assembly GCA_001735545.1 of Phormia regina. Taxonomy (NCBI): domain Eukaryota; kingdom Metazoa; phylum Arthropoda; class Insecta; order Diptera; family Calliphoridae; genus Phormia; species Phormia regina. Next base: position 23,600 of record MINK01188176.1, read on the forward strand.
GCAACATAAATTTATTTCAGCTTGTTTTGCTATGATTTAGTAAACATATAAACAGTGTTGTAGATACTCCACTGAGATAAAGTTCTCAGCAAATTAAAGTTTTGTTGATCTGTCAAAATTATTTAATAGTTCCTTTATTAACATTTTTAAATTGAAATTGTCATTCGTTGTATTCAGCTGAATTCAATTTTTGCTTCAGTTGAAATTTGAATTCGTATTAAAAAAATTAATCAGCTTCAACATGACTCACTTTTCTCAATAATGAGCAATGCGGTTCACAATAAAATAAAAAAGAAATAAATAAAAAAAAATAAATATTAATTTTATAAGATCAGTTTATATTGTTTATATTATATTACACAATGGGCCACATTATTATTTAGAATAACGCAAAATGCTTAAATTTAGTTAAAAAGTGTTAAATTGATTTTTAAATAATTTATACTTTTAAATTATTTTTGAAAGCAAGTCAAATTATTTAATAATGTTTCGACATTTTAAGTTTTGGAAATTTTTGCTGCAATCTAAAATGAAATTAAAAATACAAATATAAACATGAAAATTTGACTGGCATTTAAATTTTCTTTTTATTGGAGAATGCCTTTGAATTAAACCGCAATTCAATGCTTGGCTCTGGACTCAAGTATTGAAATAAATTTGAATTCCAGCAAAACTTTTGAGTGGGTTTTGATTCTCTTAATTTTTGAAAGATTTCTCATTTTAAAATTTTTTTAAAAGTATGTGGAAATTTTTAGCAAGATAAATACAATTTTACATGTACATTTTAAATTATAAATTATTTCTTTTTGTACGAGTTGGTATTCCTTGGTTTGAAATTGAAATAGTTTCAAATAAAATAAATAAAATAATTTAAAGTGAAACAATAAAAGTAAAACAATAAACTACTTTGTTTACTTCTTTTTAAATGTTAGACAATTAATAAAGCTTTTTATAGGTCATCATAGGTGTGTAGCCTGCTGGCGCGGATACAGCTAAAGGTTTTGGGGGAGGAAACTTGAATGAGTTTCCAAATTATTTCCTTAAATTTTATGATTTACTACAAATTTTCTATTAAGATTTATCATTTTGGGGAGGAAAATTTCCCCTTTTCCCTCCCCGTGGATCCGCGCCTGGTAGCCTGACAAAGTCAATGTCCAATCCTAGTCGCGCTTTCTTGATTTCTATGTGCAAGCGGTTATTTATAGTTATTTAGAGTATCATTCTGTTAAGAACATTCTGTAATTTTTTTCATTAAATTTTTAATCGCAATAGAAATAATGGAAAATTTCACTTTTTCTATTTTATATTTCGTGTTTAATTTTATTTAAAGTACCATTTTATAATTTTCTCATAATTTAATGATTCGGTTGAATCATATTTATAATTTTTTATCATTTAATATTCCAATTTTACCATATATATAAAACAATTTTATCGTATATATAATCCCAGTTTATCATATCTGAAGTTATCTGAATTTTTTAGATCATTTGCTTATTGAGAATAGTTTAAATATAAAAATTTATTAATATATTATTTGTTTCACATACATGTTTGGATTTTTCATATATAAATGATTTCATACAAAACTATTTAAATACATATTATAATTCAGTGAACCATATTAAAATTTTGATTGTGGGAAATTTAACCCTCCGTCATGCACATGTATCTGGCTAGATACGCACATGTATCAGGTCAGATATGTTACCCTCTACAGATAATGTTACGTATCGTTTTATGAAAAAACATATTAAAAAAAACAACAAACAAAATTTATGTGAATTTTTTCATCGTATACGTAGTGCATGTATCTGACCAGATACACACACATTTTGTATGAAGAGTACTGTACTTTATTGGTATTTTTTTATTTTTTTTTCTCTGCGTTTGGTTCTTCTAAATATTGAAAACCGAATGAACAACATTCACATCATTACTTTATAACTACTAAATTTAATTAAAGTGAACTTTATAACAACTTTTTTTTGAAATTAAACACAAAAATAAAATTTTTCTTGTTTTATTTTTCACAAATTTTTTCTTTTTGCATGGGTTGGGGGTTTAGCAAGTACTAAGACCAAAAAAAAGGAAGTATGCCTGGCGTGATAACAATATAACAATGCAATATTATCACTAAAATAGCATATTTTTCATATAAATGTACTGAAATACATAGTGTATCTGGCCAGATACATGTGCTATGTACGTGACTATCGCAACATGTGCATGACGGAGGATTAATGATGATTTCACAAAATCATAAAAGTTGCTATCATGAACACGATATTTTTGAAATCAACAAAAAACTGCTATATAATCATTGAATAGTTGAGGCGATCATGTTGTAATCATGTTTTTTCTCTGCCTGTAGTATTGTTGGAGTTGGAGGAGTTTTTAAGGGTTGACATTTAGAAATATCTTTACTTATTTTTGGTTAAAGTAATTAAAAATCTTGTCTAAGAATCAAATTTATTACCTTTTGGAATTCAAAAAGCTTTTAGGCCGATTTGGATGAAAATAAAAACGTTTGCATTTTTACTTGATATAAACCATTGGCGGATTTTTTGTAGATTTTTTGCGACTTCGAAGTAAAAAAAGTATTTTTTATGTCTTACGATTTGGTTAATATTTTGCATTTAAGTATATCTATCTCTATATTTATTTATTTATTTATTTATTTTAAAAAATTCGAGAATTTATTCACGAATTTAATTTTTTTTTAAGTCTTAAAATTTTTCAAAAATGCATTCAAAATGCGAATGATAATATTATTTTTAAATCCTTTAAAAATATTGAAGTTCATAGTTACACACTTACTCAGAAGACGCTTCTTAAAAAAAATTACATTTTTTATAAATCTCTCATGGAATGGACGATTCAAAGACCGAACAAATTGGTGAAAATCTGTTTATTATTTCATTATTATAGATATCAAATATAGCTTTTCACTGATCTTTAAAAAATAAAATGTTTTTGTAATTTTCAAAATTTAACTGAAATTTATTATATTTTTTCTGTTATAAGGATTAAATATATTTGTTTTTATTTTGTACAAAGAACAAATTATTGCCGTATTTTTTAAATTTTTATCAAAATGTAATAAATATATTCAAGTAAAAATAGAATAAAAACTAAGTTTGAGTATTATTTTATTTCCCATACGTATTTTTAATTGATTTCAATTAATTTATTAATTGTAAATATGTTTTGCTTGTTTTTCGTTTTCTCAGTTTTCAATATTTGATATAATCATTTTGGTGAGAGGTGCAAATTTGAACAAGTTTTTAATTAAATGAATTATTTTCATATTCAGTGATTCCATATCAAAATGGACAAAAAACAGATATCTTCGGATTTAATTTCAATGAAATTCGCTAGAGGTATTAAGTATAGAAAATGTTACTCAAATTACATTTTTTTTAGCAAAGAATCCTTCCGGTCTAAATTTAATTTCATTTTTATTTCATTAAATGGAAAAGCACAATGACTCTAAAATGACAAGTAAAACATTTATATATTTCGAAAGTTCAAAGGTCAAAATTGATAACATAAAGATTAAATAATTCTATAACTAGTGAACCATTGAAGATATTTTAATGATTTTTTTTTGACACAGTGAAAGCTTAGGTGAGCTTAATTTAATTTAGACGAGAGCAGCTTCCTTTCCCCTTCCAAAAAAAAAAAATCTTTTTTTGGAACAACTGTGCATTATTGACAAAAAATATTAAAGTTAAAAAATTATTTTGTGGTTTATTTTATTCAAGTTATGATGCTTCTTGCTTCTTTTATTCTCTTAAATTAATTTTATCTCATCTTCTTTTAATTATTATCACTAATGTTTCATGGTAAATTATGTTTGGGAAGTATGTCAGTTAAATAAAGTGGGTTTTTTTTTTTAAATTAAATTTGTTTAAGCGTTTAATTAATTGGTTTATTTAATTTATCAATCACTTTTTCATTTAAAGCTGTTTTAATTTTTTTTAAAGCTAAAAGTATTATATTACTTATCAGACAATGTTTATTACTGTTAAAAAGATTTATGATAATCAAATGACTTGATTAAAACAGATTTTATAATAGTTAATAGATGTAGGAGTAGTGATGAAATTGTACATGAATTCATTTGCATTATTTTGCATAATTTCCGAATTTTTTAAGGTATTTAAAGTTATAGATTTATTATGGACTATTTTATTTCCTCCCTCTTATCTACACATAAAAAATTATTATCGTCTTTTTTACAATTAACTCATTTGTTTAATTTTGTATCAAAATTAAAAAATAAATTTTGGTTTCATTTTATTTCCTTTACATATTTTTAATTAATTCAATCATCTACTTGATTGATTTAATTAATTTATTAATTGGGAATTTTTTTCAGATTTATATTTTTTTTCTAGTTTTTAGTAATTGATATAATCATTTTGGTGAGAGGTGCAAATTTGAGCAAGTTTTTAATTGAATGAATTATTTTCATATATATATTAGTTAATTGGTGACTTTTTTCTGTGTAATGATATTTAAGTGAATTGAGAAAAAAAATTTTTTGGCATTTCCTTTTAAATTTCTTTTAATAAAAAATATCAAACATATTTATAACAAAAAAATAATTATTAATTTTATTCATAAATAAATAACGAAAATACAAACTTAAAAACTAAATTCCACTTAAAGTGCTAAACTTTTTCTTAATTTAAATTTGTTTAGCTCTAACTTCACGATCAGCCAATTCCTCAGGTGTGGGATGTTCACGTATATAATCTAAAGCTTTAAGAATATAAGCGGGAATTGGTGGTGGTGTGGGTATGGAATCAGATTCTGGATGGAAACCAGTTTCATCAGCTGTATAAACAACAGAAATTTGTTGACCTTCAGGTGAAACATATTGATAGGAACCTTTGGCATAATGGCCACCATAGCCAACTTCTTTGAACTCCAGGCCACTTGACTGGGCAATGTCAAAACCATAAGTACCATCTGTATTCACTTGACTGGCAAATTTCGTTATGGTATCATCATTGGTGGCAGCTGTTGTAGCTATTAAGGCCAAAGAAATTAAAACGACTGCACTAGTCTAAAGAAAAGAAAATTAAAATATAAAAAAAGAAAATCAATTAAATTATCCCTTTTCTTAGATGAATAATTTACTCTTTTCCTCTTCTTTTTTTTTTCTCTCTCTACTTACAAGTTTAAACATATTGTGGAGGTGTGGTGACGATGACCGTGTTTTGTGTTGGCTTATGCCCAAAAGATACAATGAACCCAACTGATGCCCTTTACAATGACCACTAATCTTTTTATACCCAGTTGTATTTAAATCTCTTAATTTTTTCTCTCTGGTTCATCATTATGTTATGTTTAATATTGTCCATAATATATATTAAAATAAAGCCAGAGCATGTCATAAATTTATTAAATTGAATGAAGCCATTTCAAAGGTTTTTTCCCAACTAAGAAACAAATAATATTAATAAATAAAAATGCGATACAAATAAAATCTTAAAATATAAATACAACTTGTATTTAGTTACATTGCTCAAGAAATATAAAAAATACAAAATAAAAGAAATTAAAAAAAGTCGAAAAAAAAATACAATAACAAAATGTGTCAGTAAATCCCTCAAAAACAAACATCATCTAAATTCATCTATTCAGTCAATACATCCATCTATCGACTAAAGATGTAAAATTTAAAAAAAAACAATTTTGTTATCATATCGTCATCATCGTTAGCTGAGTAATATTGTTGTTGTATGTTGTTTGTCATGAGATGCCAAATATGCATGCTGCTGATATTGGTAAATGTTGTTGTTATTTATATTGTTGTTGCTGTTGTTATTCCAATATCAGCTACTTTAAACTGAGATGCGTCACATAATCTCTGCACAATTGTTATGCTGTTGACATGCAGTTTAACACTCAAATGCGGAAGATAGACTTAAAGGACCATTGTAAAGAATTATTAGAGATCGGAAATAAAATTATAAAAATTAAAGTTAGATCAGGCGCGGATCCACTGGAAGGGAAAAAGGGAAATTTCCCCCCCCCCCAAAATTAAAACTTTTAATGGAAAATTTGTACTAAAT
>MINK01188177.1:0-22734 GCA_001735545.1 Phormia regina
TTTTGAATCAAAAGTGTCAGATGGAGTAAAGATTTCAGGATACTTTTTCAACAAATTATGATAAACACTTTCGCCAGAAACTATTTTGATACCAGCAAACGAATCGTTAATTATATTACCATTTGATTTGAGATTGGTTGTACCATCAACTAAAGCTCTCTGCTTCAAATCTGGAAGAAGATGGTAATGACGAAGTAAATCGGCTCCAATAATTGGTCGAGATATATCAGCAAATACGAATCTGCATCGAAAACATCTACGTAAACATAAGTCTAAATTAAGGACAATTGTTCCATAAGTTTTGATTTCTGTACCATTTGCTGCATATAATGAAAGCTTTTGAGGAGTATTACGATTTTTATAAGGGTATACTGAAATTTCAGCCCCTGTGTCGACAAGAAATTGTACTTTGGAGTGTTTTTCTGTTACAAATAAACGACCATTATAAAATTCATCAATACAAGCGGTCGTAGAACTTGTATGAGAGATATTATGTTTTTTGCAGTTTGGCATTTGCAGGGTTGTATGCCTTTAAGTGCTCTTTCACCAAAATGCCAATGATACCAACATAAACTAGACTCTTTTCTACTTGCAGAAGTTCCTCTTGAACGAGATCGAACATTTGAAGATGATGGGCTTGTGCGTTGTGTTGATCTTGAGCGTGTTTCTAGGGCATCAATTCGAGCAATTATTTTATCCAACTTTTTTGATAAATCTTCTTCATTAGAAGTTGGAGATACTTCCGAAATGAACATTGATGTAGTATGGGAAAAAACTTCAACGATTTTATCAACTTGGAAAGCTAATTTATCAATGTCGTTGGTTTCACACACAGCCAAAATACTCTTTGACTTAATCTGGCAAACGTTCCAAAAAAAGAGTTTTGAAAATATCACTACTAACCTTACCGTTGGATAGGGATTTCATGCGTTGAAGGTAATGGGATGGTTTCTGGTCACCCATGTCCATTCCATTTAACAAACGTTTGAGCTGTTGTTCAACAGACTCAGCAAATGATTTTATTATGCGATCTTTCAGTGCTTCATATTTACCAGATGCAGGAGCAGTAATAATTATATCTTTCACCAAATACAAAACAGATTGATCCAAATTCATCACCATATATTCAAATTTAGTGGCATCTTGAGTAATTCCACACATCCGGAAACTAGATTCAACTTGAAGAAACCAAACTTCAGGTTCATCTTTCCAAAATGTTGGAAGTTTTGGTGTCTTAGCAGATGAAATTTCAGGAAGATTTACAGGTTCCGCTGGAGGTTGTGAAATATTCGGTGGTGGAATATCTTGCCATGTGCTTCTTGCTATTGTATCTCCAAAAACAGGCATGTTGATTGTTGAAATTATAAATTTTTACTGGGGTCACCAATTATAAATGAATACACATTTATTTATTTTATATAAAATTTAAAATTTTATTAAACAAAACAAAACTGTTTATATAAAAATTAAAACTTGAATGAAAATTATTATGAAAATATTTAACATTTAAAAAATTGGGATATTGATTTTAAATATTTTTAAAATACAAAGTATATTTTGTAAAGTAATAGTAGGAAGGAAGGTACCTACAAACACAAGCCACATTAAAACACAAAACAAGTACTTTTTTTAAACATTATTTTGGAAGTTACTCTTGGAATATATTCTACACATTAGTTTACTTTAGATTTATTTTTTTAGGTTTTACAAATTATAGAACTTTCTTTAAAATAATAACACAAATTATTTATAGTTTTATTAAATATTTTTTTTTATTTAAAATGTTTAGTAAAAAATATATAATAGATACCATTTGATTATTTGGAAATGTTGATATTTCTTTTGATTTGTGCACAAACAAAAGCAATTTGTTAGCATAATTATAATAATAAAAAAATATAGTGGTAATAAAAAAAGTTATGTAAAGATAATTTTAGATAAAATTTTAAAAATATTTCTCAAAAACATTTTCTTCAAAATAGGGTTAAATTAAAGACCCACAACCAGAAAAAACACAATGCTTATTAATTGCACTTATTTTTCTTAGGTAATTAAGAGCAAATAAATTTACATCTTGGCAGTTTTAGCCAAGTTCAATTGTTCGGTTAACATGCGACCGAAATCGGGATGGACCATAGAGAAGTTCTTGACAGCACGTTCTTGAATGAAGGGACTGGCATTGGACAAATGACCAGCAATATTGCTGACCAAACGTTTGCGACCACCATCATCCAAAACACGTAACCAAAAGTCGGTAACTTGACTGAAGTTGTCTTCAGTATCACCACTGCTGTAGCGATAGACATCACCGGTAACAGGACATTTGGATTGTAAGCTTCTGGCACGAGGACACTCCAAGGGACCAGAGAACGAATTGGGATAATAGTTGGGGGCATTACCTTGATTATCGGTAACAGTCATAGGGCCATCACGTTGATAGTTCTTGACGGGTACACGATAAGGACAGTTGACAGGAATTTGCAAATAGTTGGCACCCAAACGATGACGATGTGTATCCGAGTAGGAGAAAAGACGACCTTGCAACATCTTGTCGGGGGAGGGTTCAATGCCAGGCACCAAATGGGCAGGACTGAAGGCAATTTGTTCCACTTCAGCAAAGTAATTGGTGGGATTACGATCGAGCACCATTTTACCCACCTCCATCAAGGGGAATTCCTTTTGAGACCATACCTTGGTGACATCGAAGGGATTGTATTTATAAGTCTTGGCCTGTTCGAAGGTCATTACTTGAATTTTCAAGGTCCAGCTGGGATAATCACCATCCTTGATGGCATTAAACAAATCACGTATCGAATAATCAGGATCTGAACCAGCCAATTCATCAGCTTTCTTAACATCCAAATTCTTAATACCTTGATTAGTTTTAAAGTGGAATTTAGCATAAATAGGTTCTCCCTTGGCATTGATCAACTTAAAGGTATGAGAACCATAACCATTCATAAAACGATAACCATCGGGAATACCACGATCGGAGAACAAAATACATACTTGATGTGTTGACTCAGGACGTAAAGATATAAAGTCCCAGAACATATCGGGATCCTTCAAATGTGTTTGAGGATTACGTTTTTGGGTGTGAATAAAGCTGGGGAATAGTATGGGATCACGTATAAAGAAGATGGGAGTGTTATTACCCACCAAATCCCAAATACCATCATCAGTATAGAATTTTACAGCAAAACCACGAGGATCACGAGCAGTATCAGCTGAACCACTTTCACCACCCACCGTTGAGAAACGTATGGCAACTGGTGTACGTTTGCCTACTTTTTCAAAGACCTTAGCAGCACAATATTTGGTAATATCTTTGGTTACTTCGAAATAACCAAAAGCACCAGCACCCTTGGCATGAACAACACGTTCAGGAATACGTTCACGATCAAAATGAGACATTTCATCAAGAAATTGTACATCTTGCAAAAGGGCTGGTCCACGGGGACCAACAGTCATGATGGCATCCTTAATGCCTACTGGATTGCCAGAACCAGTGGTGATGGCACCAGGAGGAGTCTAAAAAGAAAGAGAAAAAGAAAAATTATTCATTAGTAATAGTTGACAAAAGAAAAAAGGATTTTTTTCAGAACAGATAGTTTTGGGGAAATTTCCAGTTTTTAATTTAAATAAAATATTCGGGCTTGTTAGGGAATCTGATTGCTCTCGGAATCAGATTTGAAACCGACCAAAAATTGATTTTGGTGTCATAGAAACCAATGTTATTGGTTTCATATTTGAATCACAATTGTAATTAGAATTTTATGTCATAGAATCTGATGTTATCGTTTTCTTTTTGTCAGAAATAATCCGATCAGCTGACTGCTGCCAGATTTGCAGGTTTCTTTTGTTTTGTTAGTTTGTGGAATGTTGTCGGAAAATGTAAAAATTTTATAATTTATAAATATTCAATTATTTTTAGCACAAATAGGGGCAAACATAGGAATGCAACACAGAATGCCTTATTTTTAGAGTTCATGGAGAAGAACCCAGATATAGTAAAAGGTTTCACAAAACGCGATAAAGTTTTAGTGAATTCTCTTTGACAGGAATTGACGGTTTCTCTAAATGGCGCTGGTCTGCCGAATAAGGATTGTTTAAAGTTCCTTAATTTGGCCACAACACAAAGATATGGACAGAATGGAAAAGTGAGATTAAAAAAAAACTTGCTCACAACAAAGCCGAGATCCGAGCAACCGGAGGTGGACCGTTTTCAAAATACCAACTGACACAAACAGAAGAAACAATAGTACGACAGTGGAGTGTGTTTCAGGAATAGAATTGGGCCTCATAGAGCTGATAGAGGAATTAAATATTGCCGTAAATGATGATCTAGGATAAGACCTGAAACACCTTACATGTGTAGTACACCAAAAAGAATACAAACAGAAACCACAGCAGACCATTTAATAAAATTTCTGGATGAAGATGTTGAAAATTAAAGAGAAATAAACGAACAATTCGACCAACTCATTGCTGTAGAAAAAGAAAATACCAGTGCCCTTAGACGTATTTATCGCGCAATTGATTCGACGTAAAAAACAATAAAGAATTATCTTGTTCAAGATCGTCTGGTTCAACAGCTATTTCTTCAGCTTCATATGAAATTTTGTAGCAACGCGCAGCATACGTTTACTATTTGTACTACAGCAAACAGCGAAATCGTCTTTTTTAACACGCCTATAGTTCGCTCCACAATATTGCGAACTGAGGTGTATGTTATATTAAATTTTTTGTTCTTTTGTGTTGCATGCCAGATTTCTATAAGCTGTTAACAAAAATGGTTCAATTCCATACCCGCAATCTCCTAATAATCTAGTCGTTCGATCTCCACTTTCGTACTCTCTTAGGAAATGCTGACATGCGTTGCTCTTATTCCACACAAATGAGTCATGACTTGCGCCGGGATACCGTGCGCTAACTGCTCACGTCACCGTCATATATCTCTCAAACAAAAATGATTGTCAATAATGACAAATTATTGTTTCATATGTTACTACACAGAGATATCAAATTCATTGTAAAAAATTGATTTTTTACAAACTTTAGTTGGGCCAACTAAATTTTTGGGCCACCATAATCATCAGTTGGATAAAATTTAGTATTGGCAATGAATTTTTTCTCTCTGTGAGTTCCATCAAATAATTTCTTGATCTACGTTTTTCACTTTCATCCATCCTTAGTTTTATCCACTGAGAACTTACATATTTTACCATAACTTTCACTACATGACTTAATACAACTGATACAGTACTTCTGCCTAGACTTATGATGGAATCGTTTTAAACTGCTCTTCTGCTAAAAATCGCAATGTTGCAGCCAGTTGAATCACGCAGGTAACAATGTTGGCAGGGCAACTATGTGTAAAAATATGAAGTTGTTTAGCACTAATATAATATCAAAAATGTGTCACCAATACATTCTTAAAGTACGTTTTTTTTGACAACAGAGTTAGGTTTTTTTTGACAAGCCTTCTCTTCTTAGTATTCTTTGTTGATAAGCTTTCTCTTCTTAGTATTCTTTGGTAGACAAAATCAAGACGATTTCATGACACCTATTCAAATCGGAATTGATTATAATTTCTGATAAATTACCAATTCTGACATGGATTCCATAACTGCCGTGATTAGTAATTAAAAAGTAAACTTTTGATCTTAAAATAATATTTATTACTTAGGACTTTTAAACCCCCATCCTATTTCTATCTTATCATTAACTTTATCAGCTGTACAAATTAAATCTAAAATAATAAATATTAAACTCATTAAGAATATTAAAAAAAAATCCTAAATTGTTTAATCAAGCCAAACAAAATTTAAGTATGTAACAATTTAAATTTATAAAAAAAGCTTAATGTAAAAAAATTTTAAAAAAATCAAGTTTTTGTTAAAATTTTTGGCAAAACATGATTTGTATTGTTTATTTTTGTTTTTGAGATTCAAGTGTTCAAATTAATTTCTTTTTATTTAATGGTTCATTGTAATTTGAAAATGTTTATAACAAAAACAAATATACATATTTTGGAACAACAACTTTTATTTAATTTATATTTTTACATTTTTTTTTCCTAATTAAAATACGTGATGATTTGAATATGGTCACAAGGGGGTTTTGGTGCATATATTTTATGCATTCGTATTCAATTTTAAAAATACTTTAGCAATTAAATATTTATATGTTTGTAATGCAGGCATTAGACTAGATAGAAATTTTATGTAATTTTTTCATTAGCAACTAAGTAAGCAAAATAATTTCAAAAAAATATACTCTAGTTTAAACATTTATGGCTAATGATAATTAGCTACATTCATTTAGAGACTTAAGTTTTATATTAAAATGTAATTATAAATACAAATAAAAATTTGTTTGTCAGTTAGAGTTTTTATTATGGTTTATTTGTTGAAACTTGTTTAACTTTTTTTTACTTGAATATTTGCTTATAATTTTGTAAAGAATCCTTTGTTAGCTGCATTTTAATTTGTTGTAATTATTTTAATTTAACTATTTTGAAATTTAAATTTCTTAGCTAATGACAGAGTTATTGATTGCGAATTGTTTAAAGTCCTTCGAGCAGGAAGCCGGTTAATGAAAATATATTTATTATTTTAAAAGTGCTTTGAACTTTGAAAATTTATTGAATCTCTTAAAAGTATAATTAAACGAGAAAAGAAGGTATAGTCGGTCAAGACCGACCATATGATACCCTACACCATTGCCTATGTGTACCAAAATTCGGGAAGGAGCCAATTATGGACCTATACTTGTATTGAGTTGAAAATGAAAACATACTATTGCAGAATATTACGTCGATACTAAGATTCACATGTATTTATGCACTTTTTGGTGATTCCCCAAGTTGGGTCTTATATGGGAGCTATGGTCAATTATGGACCGATCTTCATGAAATTTGCCACATGGATTTATGCTTACATAAAACTTATTTGTGTTAAATTTCATTAAAATATTTTAATTTCTAACGTTAAAGTGATTTTTCGAAAGAGTGGTTCATATGGAGCTATTTAAATTATGGACCGATCTTGACTGAAATTTGGCACATAGATTTTGCTTAAATTTAAAACTTATTACCTGTCCAAATTCATTAAAATATTTCAATTTTTAAGGTGATGTTTAGGTGTTTAAAACTGATTCGGGAGAAACTTGTATGGGGGCTTACGGTGAAATAATGCGCCGTCATGACCAAAAATAGGCTTCCGTCTTTGTATTTAGTGACAAAAAAATCATTTGCTACCACACAGTTTCACAAATTACTCTAAAATTGCGACCTGTACTTTGCGCACAAGCTTTACATCGACAGCCAGCCAGCCAGACAACCAACCAGACGGACGGACGGACAGACATCGTTGAATCGTTTCAAAAAGTGATTCTGAGTCGAACGGTATACCACCTTTGGTGGTGTAGGGTATAAAAATTTAATTTATGAAAGTAAAATTTTTCAGCTAAATTTGTTCCCCATTTTTTTTAATAAATTAATATTATATGCTGATGGAATAAGCATATAACTTGGAAACTCCAAACAGTTACAATTACTGCTATTGATTGTTAATTGTTTATGGTTTATGGTAATTAAAATTTAATACATAACTTGGATATTGATAATATGTACTTTATCACAGAATCAATGTATATATTTAAAAGAAATCAATCAGTGTTTATTACATGAATCATAGAGAAGATTCAGCTGCGGGAATAAGAGACTTTCTATTACAACAATGCTTTCTAAAGACCACAAACAAATCAATATCTTATACCAATGCGATCAAACTATCACAAATTTAATTCGTAAGAACATCAATAAAATACGTGAATGACAAGAACTTCAAAAACAAGATTGCGAATTATTTTTTATATCAAAATTTGGTTACTAAAAACATTTTCACTTTGAGCTCTCTTTCCCTGTCTATGTAATTATACTATGTAGTAGGAAGAAAAGCATTTTTTAAATATTAGTTTAAATGATCATCACTGGAGGTTGGTGTATTATGCGTTTGTGCTGATGTTGATGGCCTGAAGCAACCTTAAAGATTACCAATCACGTTCTTAATACATTTAACGATATACGTCTATGAAAACTTAGTGAATAAAGTACTCGATAGATGTTTTAATGAAATTTTTTGCTAGAAGTTTTACTTTGGTACTAGGATAAATGCTATTGAAATTGGCACTGATCGGTCCTTGGCCTTCTTCGAGTTTGAAGTCTATTTATCACCAGATTTGAATCTCATAACAAACTCATCTTTTTCCGTTGGACGGATGGACCAACCTCTCTATTGGTGGCCCTTAATAGAGCTGGATTTAAGGTGAGCAGTTAATTTCTTGTCTATCTGCCTAAACTGGCTCTCTTAACGACCTGCTTTTAGAAATCCTTGAAATAATCGTATGAAATATAAACTTCTTGAAGCAACGTTGGGTCAGAAATTATAACCTTTTATGTCAAGAGAAATATAAAATGCACACAAAATGCACTAAATAGTCCTCTGAAGAACCAGAGTGCTAGGAAAAAAATTAAATATATTTTCGTAGCAAGCTCAAAATTGCGATAATCTCAGATTTTTTACCCGAATCTAATAGCGTTTTCTTTTCTAAATGTTGCCTTTTTTCTGTCTTGGAAATCATTTTAATGTTGAATAGAGTCATACCCCGGCCAAAGTTAAATGTATTTTTAATCTGAATGTGTCTAATTTTGTCCAGATTCTTATCATATAATGAATTAATTTTCATACCATTTTTCAACAGATTTTCCATTAATTATTTTTGGGAAATTTTTCGTATTTTTTTTTTTTTGTTGGTAGTTTTTCATTTATGTTCTTATTTAGATAGGATGTGGTGAGTGAGAAATTAAAAAAATATGTGATCAAAATTCTGAATCATTTTTGGATGTGGTGTTATGTGTTGAAAAGTATAGAATGAGTACAACAGAAGTACATGGAGACTGGGTACTGCATGATACCATTGTTTAGGTTTCAACGAAATCCAAATAGATGAAACACTCAAAATTCTTATTGCATTCTGCTGGTGTCTAATTATAGTCCACAAAATCTACTTTGGTGCAGCCAAACAGAGACCATAAGGAAATTTACCATTACAAACTTGTTTATGGTGCTTCGAACCGGATGTCGGCTTACGAAACTATATAACCACATTTTGAATAGTGTTTACGACGTTACGACGCCTGGCGCTGCTTTAATATTGCACCCATTACAAGCCGGGCACCATGTTTAGTTTTCAACGAATCCCAAATGGATAAGAATTTTGTGGAAAGTTGTAGCGGTACAGAAAATACGTATTCCATTCTGTTGGTGTCTAATAAGAGTTAACAAACTCTACTTTGCTGCCGTTAAACAGAGACAATAATGTAATTTCCGACTGCAAACATGTTTATGACCTTTCGAGCCGGATGTCGGCTTACGACTTTATATAACCACATTTTTAATAGCGTTTACCACATTATATTCAAACTCTGTTTTACTTATTCTAAATGCCCAGTACAAGCCGGGCGCCATGTTTAGGTTTCAACGACTCCCAAATGGAAAAAGGCTCCACGAATGTTGTTAAAAGGTGTAACGGTACAGATAATACGTATTCCATTCTGCCAGTGTCTAATTATAATCCACAAACTCTAGTTTAGAACCGCCAAATACAGACAATAATGCATTTAAGTTCCTTCTAGCCGGATTATATTTATGGTCTTTCTAGCCGGATGTTGGCGTGCGACTCAATATAACCACATATTTAATATCATTTGCGACGTTTGGTTCAACCTATGCTTTACTTGTTCTAAAAGCCTGACGATAATGAGTCCTTTAATAATGCACCCAGCACAAGCCGGGCGAATGCGTAGTCCATTTTTCTGGAGTCTAATTATAGTCCACAAAATCTGCTTGGGCTACATGATGAAGCCATTAGTTTTTGATTGGTGATGGATAAAAAATCTATTTTTTTAATTAATTTTTAGATAGAACTTATGTTTTTCTCCATTAAAAAAATTCATCAAAACAATAAATTATTTAAAATTTTTTACAATTCTAAAACCTTGATTAAAAGCAAATTTGCAGTCAATGTTAAAAAGAATTTTACAATAAATTAAAAAATATATGTGTGTTTATATGTAGCTATGAAATTAAAACCCTGATTTCATAAATCCACTTACTAAATTGTCTAAGTATGTATTTGCAACAACTATAACAGCAACAACAAACCTAACAAATGTTGAATGTTAACTTTTTTTTTTTGTCGTTGTAGCTGTTAACAGAAAAACGTGAGTGGCAAGTTTCAAATAACGCAATATTTAGTGCAAATAAATAAACAAACAAACAAAAAAAGGCACAATTAAATATTGTTGTTGCGTAGTTATGAAAAGAGGCAGGGAGAGACGTAGTGGACAGATGCCTAAGTTAATGTTTAAAAGTTAAAAACCACAAAAGCAAAAACCAATAACGAGACTATTATGCATTACAAGTCTTCATGGCAAGCAATGAAGTGTGGCATAGATATTTTTATTCTCTATATGTATATATTTTTTTACACTTTTTTTCTTATTGTCTTTAAATGCAACAGAAAATTAATAAAGTCAATAAACTTTAGCTGGTAGTTGGTTGATTATAAAAGCTATAGCAATTATTGAAAACCAGCTTTAAAATTCAAAAAGCTTGAAAGAGAAAAGAAACAAAAAGAAAAATAAAGAGTAATAAAATGAAAGAAATTTAAGAATATGATAAAGAAGAAGATATTGTATGTGGGGCATACATATGTAAATATGTACATACATATGTATGTGATTAAATATTTAAACTTGTCTCTTAACATTCTTCCTGTTTGTATTTACATTAAAAGGAATATATTTCAAATGTTTAGATTATAAAACAAATTAATTAATTTGATTATATAACATAAGAAAACAGTGGAACAAATGATAATTAAAATAAACATATTAAGGTAATAGGTATATATTACAGTTAGCTTTACTAGGTAATGAAGGATTTTTAAATAGTTGTTTTTAAATGTTATAACAGCTAGAACATCTTAATAATTTTCAGTCAAGGGATTCTGCATCAAGTCCAAGGAATTTTGATACTTCCACTGGTTGTGTTCATAAATCCATTGGAGAGTTGAAAATGTGGTGGTTATCACCACATGCTGGGCATAAGTTAGGACGTCACGGTCTATGCGGGACCAGTAAGCATTGTGCCTGTTGCTCCATCCCGACTTTAGTTGAGCCAGAACTGCTCTTGTTTTCCGCAACAGATTCTTCTCGTTATCTGCAATAGTCTGCTAAAACAACATTCAAGCGATAACCTGCAACCGCGCAATCGATGGCGTCTCTGTGAATGTCGTTCAAAGCTATCAAGTATGAGATGCGGTCCAAGGGATCCTGAACATATCTTATTATTCTCTCCTCGTACTTACGAAGGTCATGCCTGACATGCCTCGGGGGAATCCAACTGTGTGATGTTGAAGTTTGGGTGTCAATTCCGATGATATCCCATGAGGAACTTTTTGGTTAAGATTACGTTATGTTCCTTGACCGGTAATACCTTCGTCTCCTCATGTAGGTGGTGTGGGGAGGAGATCTGTAAGGCTGCATTTTGACAGCTTTGCAAATTTCTTCACTGGGTATCACTCAACGAAGGAGACCACACTGGAGCAGCATAATTGACTATTGACCGACCAATCGTTTTTCATGTAGCTAACTAACAAGCTGCTGCCTAACTAACAAGCCTGCTAGCACTTTGAGAACCTTGTTTCTACTTCGCAATTTGTGTGAGATTACAGTAGCCTCAGCTGAGGAGATAAATAGGCTGTAAATGGTGACCAAGGATCCGACAACAATCACCGGTGTGAGCAGCGACTGTGCTGAACCATGGTCCGGGATTTACTTCAACTCTGGCATGAACCAAAAGAATGCGAGGCAATACTGCCGGAAGGTGCTGCTGGGAGATTAAATATTGTAGAGATGTTGTTGCTGAGTTGACAGCCCTTCGCCAAAATATTTCGTATCATTCCAGTGCATACAACCGGCTGTCGTGGGAAGGATTTTTATGAGATAGCACATATAAAATCATTTTGCCATTAAAAAATTAAATTTGTTTAAAAAAATTGCATTTCATTTAAATATTGAAATAAAATTATTATCATTTTATTTACTTAATACATGTATATACACATTTTTCACTTATCAATTCTGTTTGTATATTAATTAATTGCCAATCCCCGCTTCTTCGGGAATTAATTAACAAAACATTACATACTTTATATATATACATATTAGATACTAAAATATTTTTTATTATCGAGAGAATGTCTTGTCTACTGAGGCTGTTCTTTTGATTTTTTTTTTAATTTATTTGTTTTTCATTCTTATCAATCCTAGGCGAAAGACTATAGATGTGTTTTGTGTCTTAATTAGCTTGGGTAGGGATTGTTTTATAAATAGCAAAAATTACATTTTGTTTTATACTAAATGTAAATTAAAAAAAAAAATAAACAATAATAACAAAAACAATAGGAAAAAATATCTATAAACTAAGACATTAACATGCACTCTTTATCTAAATTTATAAACATCATGAGTTATTTAGGATGAATCTTAATAATCATTTTTTTTTAATTTCACCAGATAAAGTAATAGTTTCTAACTGTAAAACAAGTCACGTATGACAATTTTCGAATCGATTATACAAATTAAAAATAAGAAGAAGAAGAATATAGTGCGTTATTTCAATGTGAGAAAATAAACAATTACACAATTAAATAATAATTAATATGTATTTTTAAAATATTTTTGCTTTTTGAAAGTTATTAAAAGATATATCTTATGTTAATATTTAAGAATTAAATGTCTACTGTCAAACTGTTTCTAATATTATTAATTCCGGAGAATTAAGCCATTGATAGGAAGCATAGTTCGGGAAGAAAAAAGGTCCGCATGATATTTTGAAGGCCAAGAAAATTGAAAACATATTGAAAAGAATTCCAAAAACATCTGATAGAAAGCACTCAGTTCTCAGCATATTTGGTATAAAAAGTTAATGCTAATGAGAAGTTTAAAACATATTGAGTCCAAAAAGTTCAAAACGGGAATGCTGCAAACAAAATTTTGAAGCCAAGAATAAAAAATAAAATTTCGTATAAAAATTCTTTGGGTGGTGATTTACAATGTGATCCTGCCTTTGAACCTACCAAAATCTATAAGTTATGGAATGATAGTCGTGAAGAACATGTTGAGGATAGACAAGAAGGTGCCGAAGAGTTTTTGAGTTATATACTTAATAAGTAAAAATGATGAAATGTTAGAGGTATACACGACAAAACGTATGTACAGACAGATTATTTGCAGATTCCTGGTCAAAAATTTTAAGTTGCTGATGCACGAGGATAAGTTAAGATAAATTTAGAACCGAAAAGCTGACGAAATTTCTTAAAGAATTTCTGGTTTGGCAAGATTTATGTAGTAGCGGCAAAATAATCAAGTAATTTGTTACAGTAGGCTCTATAAATACTGAAAAATATATTAAAGAAAGTTTGCAATAAAATCTTCTTCCTTTTATAAGAGAAAACAATATTCCCACATATTTTTGGTCCGATTTGTGGTTATGTTACTACCTAAGAACGCTCTGGAGTGGTACCAAAACAATAACATAGTTTTTGTACCAAGAGAGGTTAATCCTTTAAATCAATGTTTCTCAAATCGAGTTCCGTGACCCTCAAGGGGTCCGTAAGAACATTCGTCGGTGGTCACGAAAAGATCCTGAAAAATATTCTTGAAAACTAAATTTTTTCATGTAAATATTAGGTAGATGTCTAAATAATAATTCCAATGAGAGCAGAGATTCATTTAAAACGGAATGATATATATGTTTATTAAAAACATTCTTAAACATAAGACACAAGCAAAGATTTTTTAATTGAGTTCTTATAACAATGAAGAAGCAATAACTGCAAGAAAACTGACGAAGAAAACTGTATTTCGATTAAAAAAAAAATATAACGTTGGAACAGGGATCAAATAAAGAAAGTGTAGCTGTCTAATTACAAAACTGCGATGTGACAACAATGAAAACATTTAATTAAAGAGATAAATAGTTTAATTTAACGAAACTACTATGGAAAAAGCCCTAAATTTCATGAAATTATAAAATTTTTAAATATCCAAATATTTCTAAATAAAATCGACTAAATTGGGAAACGTTTGGGATAATAATCCTGAGTTTTTATACTCATGATTAAAAAATGATTTATAGCTGCTTTAAAACTACACTAAAGAGATAAAAATTGTTAATATATAAAACTAACATAATATATAAAACTAACATAACTTAAAAATTTTTAGAAAAATGAGTACATTTTTAAATTTGTGGCAATTTTATACCATAAGTTATCGTCATTTGCTAGATGGTTGCTACTTCTATTATTACGCAGAAAAGTTTGAGGATGATAAAAATAAATTTCGTTTTAACGACTTTCTAATTCAAAAATCCTTTCAATACGAATGTCAAAAAAATACTAGATTTATTTCAAAAAGAGTTAAAATGTAACTTGTGTCTTATATTTTTTAATTTGAATCAGCAGATTTAAAAGCATTTTAGTTCGGCTTATTGGCACCGAACTCCTAAAAGTATTTTTATTAACATTCAAGGTAACGATATATTGCGTTCGCAGAGAAAGATATTACATATCCAAAAAATTTCTTAATATCAAAAGTTTCATAAAACAAAAATAATATCGCAATTATTAATGTAACTTCTTATCTTTTAAACTAGTCAAAATTGCGGCGGGTCACGCTTCCAACGCAATGTCAAAAGTGGGTCGCGAAGCAAAACCTTCTGAGAAGCCATGCTCTAAATTATCTGGACCTAAGACTAGTGAAGAGATATTGGACTTTTGTAAAAAAAAGAATTGAAGAGGACAAATAAGGTGTTCCAAATTATTGAAGAATTTAAAAGCAGATAGCCAGACTGTTCAAAAAAGTGGCTAAAGCAACTATCAAATCTCAAATGAAAGGTTTGCCAGAAAAGGTCTGCAAATTCATAAATAGAGGTTAGAAGAATATTAATTTTATTTTTCTATACAAATTATAAAATTAATCAAAACTTTGAAATCAACCGTTTCCAAGTTTTTGAATTTTATTCATGTTAAAATTGTTTCAATCGCACTCCTTAAATTCCCATTTAATCTCATGTGATTAATTTTCATTTCCAAATCTAAAGGAATATTGCGAAAGAAACGGACTTAGCTGAACATTATAGTATATCTCTTAAGGTCCTTGACAAATCCAATTTTAAGAAAGGAAAAAATATATATAAGTATTAGTAATTCACTGGACAATTAAGTTAATAAAAGAATATAATATTAAGAAATATTTTTTATTGCAAAAAGAAATATGAATTTTATAAGAAAAATGTTAAAAGGTCATAAAGGCGACCTGTTATATACAATATACAACATTTTGCTGGGTTATCAAAAATAAAGTGGATTTTAGCCGGCAATTTTATTTTTATTTTTTTCGCTTTTTGTTGATATTAATTTTATATTATATATGTATAAGAGAATAAGAGAATGCAATGACTTTGTAAATGCAATTTTTAATATAAAAAAATAAATAAATAAATTCATATGAACGTATAGTATATAAAGTGTGTACCCTATATAATCTAGAAACAATTAAAAAAATTATTTATTTTCATATACTATAAAAGATAAATCTGTTGACAAAACAACAATTAAATTATTATATTATTTTCTTAAAGGGAAAAGAGAAGTCTAGAGATAATAATAAAAAAATAAATAAAAGCAGAATATAACTAAGATTTGATTTTTAGTAGGTGAAAGATTAAAAATTTTTTTTATTTAATTATTTATGGAATTTTATCTTAATTTTGTTCACTAAAGATTTTGTTTTTATAATTTTATCTAATTTTTTTTAGAGATTTTTGTAAATTTCAACACTTAAGTTTTCATTGTAATTAGCACCTTTAAGTTAAAATAGATTTTATCTCTTATAAATATTTACAAAAAATATAGGTGACTTTATTTGTAATATACCCAGACAGAAAAATANNTGAAAAGCTTTCTCAACAAATATAAATTTTTTATTACTGTTTTTATAAAAGAAACAATTTAAAATTGTATATAAATGGGTTGTTTTCTTTCTAAAATCTTTTTGAGACTTCAAATTCAGTGCAGTTCAAGGTGATATTTAGTCAACAAGTCAATTGGAAACTATCCTAGGGAAACTAATTAAGATATTAATCGCATTAGTACTATTTAAATTTTAAGAAAAAATATCCAAAGAAGAACAAAATAAAACAAAATTTTAATATGTTGCTATTGTTGTGCACATTCTTATTTGAAGATTGTAATGTTTTATTCCAATTTTTGTAAATAGCCAAAGTTATATTTTTTAAAGTTTGTGTTTTTCTTATACCTTTAATATGGGCGTTATTTCATAATGCACATATTATTATTTCTAAGTATACTCTAATCTTGTTGCTTTTGTTCTGCACAACACTATATGCATAGAAAGGTGGGTACTATTGTTACACATTTTTTTTCAAACGTGATTGTGTACCTGTTTACCAGAAATATGCTATAAAACTGATGATTAACAATTTGACGACATGTCCATTACAATTATAGAAAATGTGATCATCGAATTGAAATAAAAATAAAAATAATTCAATAAAACACGTTCCCTGTTCTGCATTACAAAAAATAAAAAATAAGATTTCAAATTACTTGACCCAATAGCAGAAATATCAAATTTGTTTTACATTTTAAATACTATTTTATGGGTCTTTAAAGATTTCTCTGACGCCTTAAAGTCAATGAGATTTGCCACAAAACATGTTCAGGTATTTAAAATTAAACTATGTGGTGTAGTAAATATTTGTATTGTCTTTGTGCTTAGGAATTTAATTTTATTGAAGAAAATTTAATCACTTTGTGTACTAAAAAAAGCATTTAATGATTCCTTTGGCCACCAAAAGATGCTGATCATAACGATGATCATCATTTTGTGTTGTAAAAACAAATGTATTAAATTAATACAAGACAGTGAATACAAGTGAAGTAAAAACAGTTTGAGTAGCTTTAAAATGATGTCTTAAATATTTTATTGTCAAACATAAAAAATTAGACTTAAAATAGGGAAATTTAAAAAGTTTTTTTTTTATATAAACTATTAGTTTTGGGGCTTATGGTGAAGAGGCTGCAACACGTGGATATAAGGCTGTTGCTGCCATCAACAGAAACAAATTACACATACCAACGTACTTGCTTTTAAGGCCTTGTGTGGTCTTATCAATTATCAGATTTTTCTCTAAGTGTTTAATACCTTAGAAAAGTTTAAATTAAGAACATATTTTTAATTGTTTGTTAATACAAACAAATATATCTTATAAGTTGCTTAAATACAATTCCATTTTAAAACCCCATAATGGAATTTTTATTAGAAGTAACAATTTTTATTTACTTATTTAATTTCTAACATTATTGGTGTTATTTTGAGCTGTTGTTTATTTAGAAAAAAAAAAAAACATTATATTTAATTGTGCATAAAATTGTTATTTTCTTTTATGTTTTTAAACACTGAAATTTTAACACTTGCATAATTTTTTAATCGACTTTTAAAAACAAGATTTTTACAGCCTAGACATGTTTCCCCAGTCAGCCAGCCATCCATTCATCCATCTATCGATCTATTAATTTGTCCGTCCATTTGTATGTTTTTTTATGTCTACATGCATCGTAAAATGCAGTTCAATAGTTGGTCGGTTGGTTTAGTTACCATTAATTCGTTGACTGAATATTCATTAAATATTTAAAATCAATTCATTCATAAAATTAGTACACTTAAAAGAAAATACCCTTCAAACGTTTGGATTTTTTTAGATAATTTGTTCCTGTTTAAAAAGGTGTAGGAATTAAATGGAATTTGATATGCAATACACGAATCTATAGATGGAAAAAAACTTAAAGTATACTTTTAGGTTTTAGACTACATAACCATATGTGGTGTAGGGTATACATGTTGGTGCAGAGAAAAAATCTTCCTACCCCCATCTTAAATTATACCATTCCACTTAGAGTCACTTGATACATATGATTTTTTTTGGCTCTAGAACGAAGTCTATTAAATTTGTTCATGATCAGTCCATTATTTCACCTAGCGCCCATACAAATTTTCTCCCGGAATTGACACAAATAAAATTTATATAAGTTGATCATAGCTGCCATATAAACCACTCTTTCAGAAATCACTTTAACGTACATAAATGCCATACTAATGTTAGTATCAATTTAATTGTCGACACATATAAGTATAAGTGACAGTGCAAAATTTCATGAAGAACGGTCCATAATTGACCATAGCTCCCATATAAGACCCAATTTCGGAAAAACGCCAAAATGTGCATAAATACATATGAATCTTAACATCGACGTAATATTCTGTATTAGCATTTTTTATTTTTCACTTAATACAAATATAGGTTCATAATAGGCTGTATTTTGTATTTTTGATATCTGCGGTCTTGTGTTAGTTCTATAATATACAAATTTCCCAACTACACCCACTAAATATCCTTTATTATTCAATGGGTTTTTGGGGGTTAATGGAGAATTTCTTGAATTTAACAATTTTTAAGTTTTCTAGGGGCAATGTATTGTCATACAGCTAGAGTCTTAATAAGGACTACATTTTTATAGCCCCATACTTTGGCTACAAAACATGGGTAATTAATTTCTTCTATCTATAAGCAGAAAAAAACATGGTTACAACATGATCACCACAACTATTTAATGATTACATAGCAGTTTTTTTGTTGATTTCAATAATACCGGGTTCATGGTAGCAATGTTTATGATTCTGTTTAATCATTTAATGATTCCTTACAATCAAAATTTAAATATGGTTCTCTGAATCATAGTATGTATTTAAGTATGTATGTAATCATATATATGAAATCATATATATGAAAAATCCAAAAATTTAGTTTATTCTACAACTATTAAGTTAATTCTACAACCATTAAGTTAATTTTACAGATTTAGTTAATTCTACAATCATTTAGCCAATATTTTTATTTGATTTTAAGTCATATTTTGTTCTTCGCAACTATTAAACAATTGTTTTTGAAAATGTTTATGTTTTCCACAAATATAAAATATTTGTTTTTGACAATAATTTTATTTCACACAACTATTGTATTTTTATCGTTAATCATATATATTTTCTGCATAACTATTGAATACACATTTTTGTTTATAAGTTCAGTAGTTTGTTAGTAGGCAAACGCAATAGTTGTGTGCAATATAAAGATAATTGAATCTTCAAGTTGTATAGAAACATTTGTGGTCACACGAAGGGTTTGAAAAACTAAAAACAATTTATTTCCTGTAAAGAATTCATAAGAAGCAATTTGAATTTGGAAGCTGTAAGATGCCTTCTTCATAACATTGTGTGAAATCAAAGGACATTTAAAAGGAAGAAAAGTGTTTTTAGAAAAGTGTTTTAATAAATGTTAAAAACTGTGAAGCAAATAATATATTAATAAGTTTTTATATTTGCAATATTCTTTCTGCAATATTTTCAATAAACAAATGCTGTGAAAAAAATTCAGATAAATTTGCTTTATTTCCAACTTTTCAATATTGGAAACTAGGGGATTATATATGATAAAATGGGTTTATATATATGATAAAATTGATTCATATATATGATGGGAAACTGATTAAATGGAATCAGAATAATGATTACATATAAATATACTTATTGTAAACTGGAATCATATATTACAATCATAGTATGTTGCTCTTAGTTTATGGTCACCTGAACTATATTTTTTCTTTGCGGGTGTATATGGGAAATTAAATTAATTTTTTATTTTATTTTTTTCTTAAACAAATTTTTTAAATTTTGATGCAAAATTAGACAACTTAATAATTGTAAAAAAGGCGGTAATAATTTTTTTCTATATAAATTTATATTTATTACACATAAACTTATAACTTATTTGGTTTTAAAAAAATTTTAGTTTTTAAAACGACACTGGTTCTTTGTCCTTTGTTTAAAACGCGACATTTCTTGTTAAGATATAAAAAAAACTGTTTTGTTTTTGTTTTCATTTCACTTTACTTCCCATTAGAAAGCATTAGAAAGCCCATTAAAAATTATAGTTAATTCAAAAAGTGCCATCAGAATAACAAAAAAGCACAAAAGTACCCTGTCATGTATTCACATTCATTTAGGACAACATATACTTAATTTTATGTTTCTAAGTTCATAATTATAAAAAATGCAAAAAATACCATTAAAATAACAAAAAAGTACCACAATCTTCTCTCTTATGGATTAACTTAGCAACACGCATTCTTAATTTTACGTTTCTAGGTTAAATATTATAGAAAATTCAAATATCCCAAATTTCATGTTTCTAAGTTCATAATTATAGAAATCTCAAAAAGTACCATTAAAATAACCAAGATGTACCAGAAAGTCCCTTCTTATGGATTCTTATTAACTAAGGACCACATATTCCTTATTTCATGCTTCTAGGTTCATAACTATAGAAAATTCAAAAAATACCATTAGAACAACAAAAAGTACCACAAAGTCCCCCTTTGTGAATTCTTCAGAAGAATACCATTAGAATAACGAAGAAGTACCACAAAGTCCTCTTTTGTGAATTCTTCAAAAAATATCATTAGAATAACGAATAAGTACCACAAAGTCCCTCTTTGTGAATTCTTTCCAATACCAGACCATGCGTATTTAATTTCATGTTTCTAGGTTAAATATTACAGCAAATGCAGAAAGTACCAATAAAAGAAGAAAAAAGTACCACAAAGTCCATCCTTTTTAGTTCTTACCTAATCTTTAAGTACCACAAATCTACTCATGTGAATTCATATCTAAATGGGACTACATTTTCTTAATTTCATGTTATGAACACGACATAAATTTTATCTGTATGTTAATTGGTTTCAAAGATATGTACATATGGTGCCAAAAAAGTACCAAAAATACATTTTTTTCCCGTTTTCTCCCTAAAACAGCCGATTTTCAAAAAAGTACCAGACACCTATCCAATTATTTTTTAAATTAACTTTTTCTGTATCATTATTAGTTTGCAAGTTATAAGTTTGCCGATTTTACCCGTTTTTACTCTTTCGAATTTCAAAAAAATCCATCTTAGTAGATCTATATTGAGGGAGACCTACCAACGTTCCAAATTTCGTTTGTCTAGATTTAGTCGTTTGGCCTGTGGGATGATGAATCAGTCGGTCAGTAACGTCACTATTTTATATATGTAGATAATGTAACACAATATTTCATTAGTTCAATACTATTTTTCATTGTTCAATGTTTCTTCTACACTAAAATCATGTTTTAATGCATTGAATAAACGAATTCCATGTACTGATATATTAAATCAAATAACTAATTTACATATTTTATTAAGAAACGAATTTAATGACTGGTTTCAATGTAATGTTTATAATATCGATAATTTTTTCATTGAACTTTAATAAATATTTTCATTAAAAGATTGGATTCGTACATTGATTTAATAAATTCTTATTAAAATTAAATGAATTTTATTTACTATATTGCATTTATTAAAATTACTTCTTTTAGTGAAACATATATATTTGGAAACAGAACGTTTCCAATTGCAAAATTCGTATTAAACATTATCTCGTGTTCTTATATAAATGAAAAACGAATTATGTTAATATTTATATTCGTTTCATTACCAATAATTTCGATAAAATTTCCTTTTGGGTATTATTTTATGTTTATAGTAAAACAATTTAATAAATTTTACATATGTAAATATTTATAAACAATAAAAATAAAAGGAAAAAAAAATAGTATGAAATACATAACAATGAAGCGTTAACATAAAGATAAAAATACAATCAATATTTGTAACAATAAAGTCAATAAAAATTTACAATAAAACTGAGATAAAAAGAACATTTAAGAAAATTAGAAAATCTTTTACATATAATATTCATATTCATAAAAAAGTGTGATGATTTGCATATTTTAAATAAATATAACATAACATAGTAAACAATTCGAAATGAAATCTAAAATTTGCTAATATTTTACTTAATTTCCCTTAGAAACATAAAAGTGTATATGTTACAATTTCTATTTAGCTGCAAATGACAATTTACATATAGAATTTTGTAAATATTTATTTAATAATCTATTATTTTGATTGAATTTATTTTTAACTAAATAATAGTTTATAATAAAGGATAACAACATAAACAAAAATTAAATGAATATATAAAAGTGAAATAATATAATTGAATATATGTAAATGAGAGATAAAATATATATTATCTACATATGTATATATGTATGTAAATTATGTTAAAAATAATTAAATTAAATTTTATTTTGAATATTTAATAAAGCAATTTTCTTAGTTCTTAATTTAAGTGTTAAGTGTGGTTATAATTATACTCTAATCAATAACTACCGAAATAAATATATATTTTTTAATTGCTATTAATATATTAACAATGGAATTATATTGAGTTTAGCAGATTCTTTAGCTAATAAAGACTTTAAATATATTTGTATTTTCTCCATAATATGTAGTTTTTATACCCACCATCAAAAAGATTTCGGGTATATTGATTTTGTCATTCCGTGTGTAACATGTCGAAATAATCGTTTAAGACCCC